>JZKD02S0065638.1:213557-226081 GCA_000966675.3 Picea glauca
CTCTTTTGGGATGTCTAGTACAACAATTTTTGCAAGGGCAATAACATTTACCGTCACCCTTTTCACCCTCTTTAATTCTTTTCCCAACTCTAATGTTTTCTGACATTCTTCCCCAAAGACTTATACTGAAACAAATATCTTTTTTTTGTTCGCCGAGAAGACCCGCAAACCCTTTTTGAAGCGTCGTTATTATAGAAAACTTGTCGCAACATCCATCAAATGCAACATATTTATAGATTTTGTAACGTCGCAATTCCGACGTAAAAAAGTCCTGAGTGACCATTGGTATTTTGACTTGGTGAACATACTAAGGTGATCGTTGGAGGGGAAAACCTAGTTTCCAAAATGTCGCAATTGCGACCTACATTTTCAAAAACGTGGCAAGAGGCAGATATAGGTTTCCCAGCAACTGAAGAGTGAGAACTCCGAGGAAAAAAGAGTCTCTCGGGATCCAATGGGTTTTTTTCATCTTTGAGCGCCACGCGTCCAGTCCCAGCAGTAGCAACAGGCCTACTGAGCCGACCGACATGCCCAACAGACCCGCTGTATTTGCGAGCTAAGGCAGCGACGAAAAACGGATGTAGGCTTCGGGAGCAGCCATGACTTTTTCTAATTCTAGAACGACTCAGGACTCACCACTAACTTTCAATCACAAAGAAAAAAGTCAGGGTTTGGCCGGGTAGAAAAAAGCACCCCGCTACATAGCATGAAATGTTGTACATGCTGGGTGTGCCTAGTTGGAGGTGAAGAAGTGTAGGATTTTTCAATACCCTTATTCATTTGCATGGACAGGAAGAATTTTTTTCCACGCCTCTTTGACTTTCAAAATTTCATATATTCCAGTGATATAATTTGTAGAACATATTCTATACATTTTTTTACTTCATGTAAAAGTTCTTTATTAAAAGGAGTAAGCTATCTTTGCAACTTTTTGGGTTTGAGGGCGAGATCATTATACGTACCATTTCAGATAAACCCAAAAAATATGGATAGGTAGATGCATGTCATCCCCACATGCATTTTGTTGGAGCCGCCTTTTTTTTTTCTATCCCGTCTCAAATTTCATGTCTTAATGCTCGAAATCGAAAGATGGTTTTCGTATTTTTCGTCTGTGGTTTCAAAATCTCTGAAGTCTTATCACGCAAGCAATGATGATTATTGTACTCTCTCGAGGCAAGTTCTACTTTTCGGCAAAAAAAATTCCCCCTTTTTGTTCTACCTCAGGATTTTGCGGGTTGGATGCTATAGATCACGTAGTTCACGAGTCCCGAGCAACGAAATAGGGAAATCACTTTAAAATTTTACCCAGGTCAGTAACGGGAGTAAAGTTTTCCTAGACCACCATTAAACATCATCAAGTTTTCACGCCTCAATGTTCACTAAATCCAAAACTCTCATTGTCGTATCCCCGATAGCCGAAACCACGAAGTTCGTATGTTAGTAACCCATGTCAAAGTTCAAGGAAAAAGCTAAGCCATGGTAAAGTTCTATTGGCAATTCACCACTCGGCGTTTTCTTTTTAAAAATTTACACTGTCTAAGCTTTGACTCGCGAAATCACGATAAGGATATGAATGCAATTAATTAATCACTTAATCCGATTTTATCTTCCCTTTTAATTAAAACGTATTATCGCAATCTCGCGGTTTCGCAACTCGGCATGCAAACTTCCCGGAAGCTTACCTTCAAATCTCCAAGTCGCGATATGGAGAATATAAATAATTACGTAATTAATTAAGCGCCTAACCACAATTACGTTTTTGTTAATCAAAATCAATCATCGCAATTTCGGGGGTTAGAGGTTCAAAGGGTTAAAGCTAAAGTTCTCGATACAACGAGTACCGAAAGGTTAATTAACTTTGCTAAAATCGGATTAATTGAGCTAAATCAATATCTCCCGTGTTTTGATGCTTGCATGGTTTACGAAGTAGTAATAATCCTTCCTTACGCCAACTGACATTTCGAACCGCCAAAATTTATGGCATTAATTAGAAATAAGGTGAATCGACTAATAAAGATCGGGTTTTTATTGCTAAATTTATTTCTAAACATGATTTGATAGATCTGCTCTAAAAAGTACCGAGTTTTCAAATATATAAAGCTGTTATTCGGTATAAAAAATTCATTTCTATATTACGCAGATCACACTTTTGCAGCGAGCTAACTTCTGTATGTATACGTATTTTTATCGCAGAATAGTCAAACCAAGATCTCCCATCATGGCCCCGCGAAAAGCCTCTAAAGCCAGCGTTGAGGTTGCCGGACAAGGTTCGAACAATGTCGCTGATACTTCACCTCGAAGTGTCAACTCTGTCCCAAACTGGTCATTCGTTTCGGATGTTCTGCAGGCCGAATTAGTGGATTATTCCGATGATTCCAACGACAATGAAAAAGATGACATAACCACCAAATATAAGATCGTCATTCAATCGAGAATGCATAAAGTAGCGGCCAAGCCACGACTGCTCCCCTATTATGATATGGTTCGATGGGCATTAGACCATGTGGACCTACCAACCAGAACCATCATGAATGAGTAGAAGGTCACCATCGGGACTTTCAGACCTAAACATCTGCAAGCTATGTATAAGTTTCCCACAGCGTCCGACTTTACATACGGTGTCAAATTCTTAGAAGAGTTCAAATAGAAGGAATGTGTACAGTATGACAAGACCATGTCTAGCTTAATAAGAGATTGGGTTTCACACCCTGCAAAGTTCAGGGCAGACAGTCATGGTATATAAACAATACCCTCCTTGGAACCACAGTTCAAGTATGTAGCTATGATGACATGCCGATTATACGGGAGAGAGGACACCTCACATTTATTTCTTCAATGGGTGCCTCTAATATTTTGAGTCGCCGAAGGTTGTTCCTTCGACTGGGCGAAAATGATGTTTGATAGCTTGACCAGATGAATTACAGAGTATCAGGCGCAGAAAGAGAGAGAAAAGGTTTCTTCATTTTTCATGTCTGCATACATTATGGACGTTGTGTGCTTTCTAACACCATTTCCCTTAATGAGCTGGAGTTGGACTCCAGCAGAGGCCGAGCCCATCCACGTCTATCATTCGAAATTATGGGAAAACAAAGCGGTAGATTTTGTATATGAAATTTTCAACTGGGTGATGGTACCACTGCATGTCACCATTTTCGGCCACCCACCACCCAGCATCTCGGACAATATAGTGACAAATTTGAGCAGCATAGAGGACTGGTATGTAGAAGATGAATTCTCATATCTCAGAGTTTTTGGGGCTTTTGTTCCCCTGCATGCATTGTCATTATTCATTCCCGACAAGCTGGCTTGTCATGAGGTTGCTAAACAAACAATAATCGGTGGCATAAGCAAGGAGCTTAAGGGATACTCGAAGAAGGTATGGCCACATTTTCCTGTTCATTTAGATTCATATTCTTTATTAGATTTCGGGCATGCTAAACCTCAGGCAACAGCCCTGGAAGACCTAAAATTGGTCCTTATTGAATTCAAGAAGCACGATCCTCAAAGGGTTGTGAGTAATCCTTTGGCCAGTTGCAGACTCAAGAGATTTGAGCACGAAAATTCACCCTCGGATGACATTTTCTGAGGCACAAGATATTATGATGATATTTTAGCTCGGATCCAAACATTGGCACCTGAAGAGAGGGCCGATGTTCTGAAATTCCAAGAACATAGACGTAGTTGTCTTCCCGCAGTATTACGCGGTGAGAGTCTGAATATAGCGGAGGTGAAACAAAAAGATTCTGAAGGATCCAAGGATGTGTTTCCCGATCAAGAAAAACACCAATACGGGGGAGACCAAACTAAGAGTCCGAAAGAAGAGATAAAGACTCCCGACCCGCCGAAGGAGCAGACTCCAGTTACTACTCCAGAACCATCAGTGAAGCAAATCGGAGAACCTATTACGTCTGTTACTCCCTTGCAGTAAACTCAAGGAAATATTGACGTAGGGTGGATCTTCAATGAAGAGTTGAGGCCTATAAGGGTGGAAGAGCTCCCTCCAAATGAGTTCTTCTTCGATAAGAAAAGAAAGGCAGTGGTAAAGAGAGAATTCTATCAGGAAGAGGAGTCGACAGTCAAGAAATACAAAGTTATGACTAATGGGAAGGACAAGAAGAGTGAGCAGTTCACAACAGAAATAGCTGGGACATTAGGGGCATATGCCACAGTGAACCAATTTTCAGTCGAGGTTTTGAAAAACCAGCTGAAATGAAAAAATCGCCTCATCAAAACCCTGGAAGCTAGACTAGCCACAGCAGTAGAGGCTTCCAAAGACCAGGTGAGTGTAGGAATAGAGCAAGCCAGGTTGGCCAATAAAAATGAGATAGAACTGCTCAAGACTAAGCTCGAACAAGCACAACTGGTGGTTCGGGATGGTTAGGTGCTAGTGAGCTAGAAAAAAGATTTGATCGAACAGCTACAGGCTAGAGTGGAAATCGCCGAAAGTAAAGTGATAAATATTGGGATGTTCCAGTCCCAGGCGATGGAGATTCGGAGCAGAGTTTTTGCGGCCCAACAAAATTTACTCGCCAAGGTAGAGGTGATTCAGGACAAATGCTTGTTGGTCAATCAAGTTTTGGAGAATTTAACTACTAGAAAAAGGGAAGTTGGAGCAGCACGGGTCACCTTCCAAGAGGCTGTGATAGCCACAAACAACAGAGATTCGGGAAGTACTCCCAGGTTCACAATTTCAGAGCAGACAAGAGGAAACATTCTATTGAAAGAATGGGAGAACAACATCTCAGAAAGAAAGTTGCAAGCCAAGAGAGTAATGAAATCCTTAGAAGAGGCATTTAGCTCTATAGATGGTAATATGATGGGCATTGATAGTGGACGTAATGCCGAGATATTGATTCAGATGAATATGGAAAAAATCTCACTCGATTTAAAGGAAAAAGAGGAAAGAGATTCAGCCGAGATCTCCCAAGTGACTATGGCAGACATAGTCCAAATAGACAAATGTATGATTAAACCAAGCACGCAATTATGTGCTATCGACATCATAGACATACAGACAGATGGAAGACAGGCTGTCGCAATTAGCCTGAGATTGTTACTCTTTTGAAGCCAATTGTCAAGCATAACCATCAAGGCTGATATCTTGGTTGGTTGAAATATGTGTCACATATACCGAGCATGCACGAGGACAAGTGTCTGGCACCAAGTAAAGACAGAGAAGAAGAAATGGAGCGATTTCTCTCCTCCCCATCATAGCTGAAAGTTTTGAAACGATTGAGATTCCATCTTATTGTAAAACTGTATAAATACACCATAGAAAGAAAGAAGAGAGGCTAGACCTTTTTTGTGTCGATTGTAACAGAGGTTTTACATTTTGAGAAGTTAATATAAAGAAAATCTGAAGATTCTCAATTCTGTCACGACTGTGTTATGAGTTTGTTTTCTTGTATCTCATATTTCATTTCATTTCATATTCATATATGATGAATGCTTTGTTATAATTTAGTACAACCTCTAATATAGCGAATGAATTTTGGTTTTCTATATTGTTTACTATTTTTCCTCTGTACCAGCTATCAGCAGGTATAAGACCAGTCAACACTTTCACAATTCTATATATATATTATGCTTCATCGAGTTATTTCTTTACATTTTTCTTCTTCTGTTTATACGTGAGATTCTCCCTTGATAGGAGCCTTACTCAATAGACATATAAATGTTTTTCTCCCACCTCATACATTTTATTAAAATATAACCCAGTTATGGGAAAGAGCCTTTGATTTTCATTCCTTTTATTCCTGAAACCGTAAACTCTCTTTCATTATGACCGAATTGAGACAGCACTCAAACTTCCCCCGAGTTTTCCTTATTTTAGTTTTCCTCCATGATTGTCCTTGTGCCAACACAACCCAACATCGAACCCGGATTATCAAATCAAACACACATTGCCTTAAACCTCTTCGATACTATTCTTAAAACTGCGACTACTCGGGTTGAACTCGAACGTTCATGGGCAGCGATTGAATAGGATATAAACATCCAGGAACAGTTGGAAGCTAGACAACGCCAACGCAGAAATATTCCCTAGTTTCCCTTGCTGAAGGTTGATGTTTCTCTCTTCCCTACTCTTTACCCACTTTCAGATGCCTAGACACTGTACTTCTGAGCCTTAAGTACAGACTCTGGAACAACATCTTTTTGGCATTGTTGCTGGGGACCGAAGTTACGAAATCTTTTTCCCTGGGAAAACGACATTTTTCTTTTCGTTGAAAGTGTTACCCTTTGATAGTGAACCAAGAGTACACACATTTTTTTAAGGCTTTCAAATCTTTCACTTGGCGACTCCACAAATAATAAATTGGCATCCAGTCGAAGGAATACCAGACAAAACCTGGATGGTAAGCAGATTACACCCATTAATGATCCCGAGAAGATTCTAAAGGCGAGAGGCTCTCTTAAGCCAACCGATGCAGTCTATAAGCTTAGAAACCCGCAACTGAAGACTAAGAGTTCTTTAGAACCTTCAACTTCACGCAGTCCTCTCTTTGATACTAAAAATCTAACGTCAAACTACTCCGAAGTTAGGAGTGAAATTCATTTGACAACCCCCTTAGTACACAAAGGAAAGGGCCCTTTTGAAAGTTCGTCAGCAGTTGACATACCATATTTTCTTCAGTTAAATTTCCCGAATTCACCTAATCTTGAAGAGTGTCTTACACATTCGGTTTCCACACCCACCGGTTCTCCTGATTTTGTCTCTTGCAAATCTGAGGAACCAAGCCCTCGCGTTCCTTATCATTCATCGCCGGATTTTCCTCTTCACGAAGAAAATAAATATTCACTCTTAATTTTCCGAAACCCCCTTTACGACTTCCCGCTAATAATGATGGAAGCCGCCGGAGGAGGAAGTGGAGGGTTTATCGGAGGAGGAGGAGGAGGAGCTCCTGTAGGAGGAGATGGAGGCCAAGGGCCTACCCCCCCTCCCAGAGTGTTTGCGAAAGTTGCAGCTAGATATGCTCCCTTGGTATTGCATGTTCCTCTACACGACCTTCTCGAAAATTACATAAAAATATTTGCCTAAATTCACTGGGGAAGGGGATCTGACCGTGGCCGAACACATTAATTTCTTTGATCAATTTGCAGACATCCTAGGTATCGAACATGAGGATGTATATTCGAGGCGTCTTGTCCAAACCTTCGAAGGCCAGGTCCGAACTTGGTTTTGGAGCCTACCTACAACATCTATCTTGTCTTATGACGCCTTGGAAGATGCTTTCCTCAGACAATGGGGTGAGGGAAAAGACCACCTATATTATTTAACCGAATTTGGGTCTCTAAGAAAAAAGAATTCAGAAACAGTCATGGAATTTATTCAAAAATTCAACAAACTGTATAACAAAATCCCAGCCGAGGTTAAACCGTCCCAACCCGCGGCCAAAGTAACTTTCACAGGGGCTTTCGAACTGGATTTTGTACTCCTTTTGTGAGAAATAAGGGGAGCCACCCTAAACCGAATGTAGGATGATGCTGTAGAAATTGAGTCTAATATGATGGATTATGGTAAGCTTAAAGCTAAAGTAAAAACATGAAACTGAGAAACTAAACACTTTAGAGAACAAGCAGGTCCGTCAGGGTCTAATAGATCCACATATGACAGGGTAGATGATATGGCCAGGGTAATTAAAGAACTGTCTAATAAAATATCCAGAATGGATCTTGAACAGGCCAAAGTTGATTCTTTCCCCAAAAAGGATTTCAAGAGGAACCCCAACCCCCCAAACCAGCAAAGACAAATAAAAAACGAAGATAAAAAAATACAAGCTCCCCTAAAGAACGAAAATTTTATAGGAGCGAATGATCTCCAAGATTTCGGAGATTCAGATAATGATGCCACGAACTTTGGTGATGACTTCACACAACCGTATCTGACTAGAGAAGACTATGAAAAGTCTCTAAACACTCAACAACCGTCGGTTAAGGATGAAGAAAGTGATCATGCTGACCTTTGTGGCTCTCAACAAGAAACTGAAATGATAATGGCTGAGATCCAACCTAAGTACAACTTGAGATCTAAGAGTAAGCCCATCTCAACTACTCAACCTAAGAAAATCCTCCAAAGAGGTCAAACTTATGAGCCTACTTCGGAAGAGACCCTATTACTTAACAACAAAACGAAAGTAGTAAGCACACAAGAGTCCGAAGTGGGAAAAGTTGAAACCCAAGCACAAGGAACCGAAACAGTAAATACAATTATGCCTTCAACCAAGACCATGAGTAATAAAGCGGTCTAGACGAATAAATCGGAAAGGAAGGATTCAGAAGCCTCAACCAAAGAAACATACAAGGTGAGCGGAGATTTTAGTTTTGAAAACGAGATAAATAAAATTAAGATACCAATCCCTTTGGTAGAATTAGCAAAAAACCCCGTTTATCGGAAGCAGATTACCAAAGTGATGGGTGTCTCAGAGCTAGAAAGCCAGTCTGACGTTCTAAACCTGGAAGATGAAAAACCCAACATCACTTTTGGTCCACATTTTGAAGGGGCCAAAGATACTATTGCTCCCTTTTATATCACTTTAAATGTATATGATCAATTGCTACATAATTGCATGCTAGACTCCGGAGCCTCCCATAACGTTATGCCTAAGATTATTATGGACAAATTGGGTTTCCAGATTACCAGACATTATGGAGATCTTTACTCTTTTGACTCGAGAAGGGTTAAGTGTATGGGAATGATAAAAGATTTAGTAGTTACCCTGGCACAGGTCCCGGTTAAGAGTATCTTGATGGATTTGGTTATTGTTGATATTCCCCCTAAGTATGGCTTACTGTTGTCTAGGTCATGGGGAGCCAAGCTGGGGGGTTCTCTTCAGCTGGATATGACATTCACCACAATTCCTGTGTTTGGTGGGCAATTTACTCGTTGTACAGAGAAACGAGGTTAGCATATACAGTAAGGGACCCTCAAAACCCGAACAATTTCCCTATTTACATTGCGGATCAAGATTTAGGAAATTGTATCTTATCTTTTGATGACGGTTTAGATGGTTGTCCAGAAGAAAACGATATAGAGCAGGACGAGTCAGATTACATGACAAAAGATCTGTGTAGCACCGGTGTCTGGAAAATGTTCTTTGACGGTGCCTCATCTTGTGAAGGGGCTGGTGCAGGAGTGCTTTTAGTGGCTCCCGAAGGAAAGTTCGTTGTTCCTTTTTCCTACAGACTGCAATGGGATATAGATTATACAAACAACGTATGTGAATACGAAGCGTTGGTCTTAAGATTAGAGGCTGCCAGGAAGCTTAAAATAAATAACTTAGAGGTATACGGAGATGCAGAGTTAATAGTCAAACAAATAAATCGACAGTACCAAGCCAAGCATCCCAGATTAATATCTTACAGGAATTGCACCTGGGATCTAATGGAAAACTTTTTCTCATCCGTAAATGTCCATTTCATCCCACGCGCAGAGAACTTACATGTTGATGCATTAGCTAAAGCAGCTTCAACCTTCTCTCTTCCCATGACTTTCAAATTGAAGTATCACATAGAAATCAAACATAGACCATCTCTCCCAGATAACATCCAGCACTGGCAGGTTTTTGAGGATGATGAGCAAATTAAGAAGTTTCTTGAAGCAATAGGTGAGTTTTCGGAAACCCACGCAGATCAAGAAAACCAGAATGACAATATGTGGATCATGCAAGAAGGGGAGGATCCTAAAGCTTTCCGAGACAAAATCGCAGATCATCGCATGTTGGTCCTTAAAAACAACCAGATTCTGAAAGGATTGATTCCTTTAGAAAGACTTTTTGATCAAAGTGACATACCTATAAAATCTGCCTTACAACCCTAACTAGAAGAAGTGGAGGACTGTGATATAGGAACGAAAGAATAATCCAGGATGGTAAAAATCTCCAAGTTCCTCCCTCCCAAAATAAAAAGTAAATATAAAGACCTACTCAGACAGTATAAGGATTTTTTCGCCTGGTCTTATGATGAGTTAAGGACATACGACACTTCCGTAATTGATCACAAGATACCTCTAAGGCCTGGGGTCAAACCGTTTAGGCAAAATCTTAGACAGATCAACCCCATGTTGTTGCCTGTGATCGAAAAAGAAGTTAAAAAACTTTTAGACGCAAAAATAATAGTACCTCTGAGATATTCAAACTGGGTAGCAAACCTGGTCCTGGTTAGGAAAAAGAGTGGGGAAATCAGACTATGCGTAGATTTCAAAAATCTAAATAATTTGTCTCTAAAGGACAACTATCCATTGCCCAAAATGGACCATGTGCTAGAAAAGGTATTTGGAGCCAACCGAATGTCTATGATTGACGGGTTCTCTGGTTATAATCAAATCGCCATGAATGAACATGATAGAGAAAAAACTGCTTTCACCACACCATGGGGTACGTTCATGTATGAAAAAATGCCATTTGGTTTGATGAATGTAGGGGCCACGTTCCAGCATGCTATGGACATCGCTTTCATCGGTGAAAGGGATAAGTTTGCAGTCATTTATCTTGACGATTTGACGGTTTTCTCTAAAACCGATGAAGAACACTTGATACATCTTAAACAGACATTCGAAAAATGTCGTAGGTTTGGTCTATCTTTAAATCCAAAGAAATCACATTTGCCATGCGGGAAGGTAAGATTTTGGGTCATATCGTATCTAGGGATGGAATCAGGATTGATCCTAAGAGGATTGAAGCGATAGATACTATAAATATTCCCAGAAATGTAAAAGAGATTCAATCTTTCTTAGGAAGAATAAATTTTTTACGTAGATTTATCCCAAATTTTGCTGAGATCGTAAAATTGATCACAGGTATGTTGAAAAAAGATAGCGAAGTAAAATGGACGACCGAGGCCAAAGCATCGTTCACACATATTAAGAAAGTCATAAGCGAGGCACCTGTGCTAGCGAGCCTAGACTATCTAAAAGATTTTCTTATTTTCTCATTTGCCTCCGAACACACTATTGCCACGGTGCTCCTACAAAAGAACGAAGAAAGTTTCTAACAATCGATCACTTTTTTCAGAAAGAGCCTTAGAGATGTGGAACTGAAGTATGATATAATAGAAAAACAGGCGTACGCCATGGTAAAAGCATTAAAGGCATTCAGAACATATGTACTACACTCCAAGATAATTGCATACGTACCTACTAGTTCTGTGAAAGATATCTTGGTACAACCAGACAATGATGGAAAAAGAGGGCGATGGCTTGCCAAAATCCAGGAATTTGATCTGGAAGTCAAACCGACCAAATTGATAAAAGGACAAGGCTTGGCCAAACTCTTCGCTGAGTCAAATTTCAGAGCCCTAGGTATCAATTGCCTGCAGGAAGGTGATGAAGACATGAACCTGAACGAGCTGAATGAGAAAACAGGCCCAAAAAATATCGAAGAGAAGTTCATATCATCAGGCTGGTACAGAGACATAGTATCATACCTGCTAACTCTAAGATGCCCAAGTGAGCTATCACCATCAAAGGCCACGACTTTAAAACTTCATGCGATTAAATATTGTATCGCCGAAAGTCAGCTATATTGGAAAGATCCACTCGGTTTCTTCTTAGTCTGTTTAGTCGAATCAGAAACTCAACGGGTTATAGACGAATTTCATGAGGGAGTCTATGGGGGGTATCATGCTTGGAGAGATACAACTTACAAAATTCTGAGGGCTGGGTACTATTGGCCAAAACTTTTCTCGGACGTTAATGCCAAAGTTCGAGCCTGCAACCCTTGTCAACTATTTGCAGGTAAATAGAAGCTCCCGACACTGCCTTTAGTTCCAGTCAAAGCTGAAGCCCCATTTCAGCAATGGGGTCTAGACTTCATAGACGAGATTAATCCCCATTCCAGTGCTCAACACAAGTGGATCTTAACCGCAACAGACTATTTTACTAAATGGGTGGAAGCCATTCCAACCAAAAGGGCAACAGACTCGGTGGTAATCGATTTCTTAGAAGACAATATTTTGTCAAGATTTGGTTGCCCCCGAAAGATAATTACAGACAACGCCCAAGCCTTTAAATCCATGGCTATGATCAGCTTCTGTCAGAACTATAACATCGTTCTTGGCCATTCCACAACATATTACCCCTAGGGAAACGGATTGTTCGAGTCATCTAACAAGAGCCTGGTAAATATAATAAAAAAAGTATTGGATGAAAATAAAAGGTCTTGGCATGTGCACCTAAAATACGCATTGTGGGCGAACCGCATAAGCACAAAAAGGTCAATCGGATTTTCACCTTTTCAGATGGTATATGGGACAGATGTTGTGTTACCTATAAACCTAGCTCTCCCAGTGATGACATTATGGCAAGATCAAAATGAAGAACCCGATCATGTCACGAGGAGAATAAATTAGCTGATTGAGGTTCAACAGCACAGGGTCGAAGTAGATGAAAAGTTGCAGAAGTACCAAGATGACATGAAGGCATTATTCGACCATAGAGAAAAGGACAGAGATTTCCTCCCAGGTGATTTAGTATTAAGGTGGGATGCAAGAAAGGAAGAAGCAACAAAACATGGTAAATTTGACCACCT
>JZKD02S0065638.1:226227-237666 GCA_000966675.3 Picea glauca
TATATATATATATATTGTATACATATATGTATTTTTCATTTAAGCATTGCTTTTGATTTTCTTCTTTCTTTCATGAACTTTCGACACCTTTCGGATAGCCCTAATAATATTCGTATTTGCCTCTTACAGGATTCTAGTTTCACACAAAACAAGCGAGAGAAGTAAACTGAAAGTTGATGTCAGAAATGAATCGGCTTAAATAGGTGATACCCAAGAAATTTGATATTGCAAAGAAATTTAAACGAAAAGGTATAGATGAGATTTCCTAAAGGACATGTTCTAAAGGACTATTAAAGAAAACCGAGGTAACCTCATTCAAACAACAACATCGGCTGAACTGATAAATAAAAGAGTTGTTTCTTTGTTTAATCGTCTATGAAAAATTAAGACAAATTAAATGATTCACCCAAATTGAAAGCAGTCAGTCAAAGTAAAGTATCCCCGAAAAAGATCTACAAGAGTCAGTGTTGAATTTTTTACCTCCGTATTTCCAGTCCGTAAGTCACTACCTGTCACCCTTTTCTATCTTCAGGTTTACCTTTTAAAAGAAAAAAGTCAACATCTTTCCATTTCGCATTAGAAAGGATAAGGGTTTTCGTTTCAACATCGTGAGCTTCAAAGCAGATTGTGGAAAAAAAGTGGTTCTTCACAACTCCCCGATCCCCTGCTAAACGAAGAGACGCCTAAAGTGATCCTAACTTTCCTAGGTATTTCAACAATATCGGAGGATTGAGGCTTGCTCAAATAGAATTCCCTAAGAAAATTATTTTCCCTTTTTTCCCTGAGAACGAAGGTGTTTTGAAGGTTAAGGGAAGGTTGGTACCGAGTAATCAAAGTAAGTTGACAGACCTATAATGCAAAATATTACACAGATATCAACCCTGATACAAACTGATTGCCCCCATCTTCGCGCTCTAAAAAGAAAATTATAAGACAGGTGGTGAAAGGAAATTCAAAAATGATTGCCCCCATCTAGTCCAAGAGACGATGAAAGGAAATTCAGAAATGATTTCCCTCGTCTCATCATTTAAATGCACAAATATATTTCGAAGTGGTGAAAGGAAATTCAGTAAAAGGGGCTAGATAACTTCACTGGGGTACTGAATAGGCTCGCTGGCAGTGAAGCAATATCTGAGATATATGTAAGGTTTTTATACATGAATATCACTCTACTCTGGTAACCAATTATTTTTTAAAACCTGATCCACATCCCAAGTTCAGACGTTCTTCACGATTTAAAAACATATAACCTTCTTCTTTTGACACAAGCTGATAGCCACAAGATCTGTTGGGTCTCCTCAGACTTCTTTGACTGTCTTAAGGCAGACCTGAATTTAGTAACGGGAAAGGGAAAGTCGTGAAAGGGACTACAACTAAGTTTAAAAAGAGTATCTGAGTTTGAAAATCTTTTCAAGTTAAAAAATGAAGCCTCTTTCCCCTTCGGTACCCTGTTCTCAGGAACCTTTTCGCCTGATTGAAACTATTGACTCCATTTACCCAATATCGGCACGTGGTCTACTGTTCTTCCCGTCTTACAAGAAAATGAGATCCCTAGTTGGAGCCTATGTTGGATCCTCCTTTGCTTTTTCTAGCCTGTCTCGAATTTCATGTCTTAATGCTCGAAATCGAAAGATGGTTTTCGTATTTTCCGTCTGTGGTTTCAAAATCTCTGAAGTCTTATCACGCAAGCAGCGATGATTATTGTACTCTCTCGAGGCAATTTCTACTTTTTGGCAAAAAAATTTCCCTCTTTTTGTTCTACCTCAGGATTTCGCGGGTTGGATGCTATAGATCACGTAGTTCACGAGTCCCGAGCAACGAAACAACAAAATCGCTTTAAAATTTTACCCAGGTCAGTAACGGGAGTAAAGTTTTCCTAGACCATGATTAAACATCATCAGGTTTTCATGCCTCGGCGTTCACTAAATCCAAAACTGTCATTGTCATATCCCCTATAGCCAAAACCACGAAGTCCATATGTTAGTAACCCATGTCAAAGTTCAAGGAAAAAGCTAAGCCATGGTAAAGTTCTGTCGGCAATTCGCCACTTGGCGTTTTCTTTTTAAAAGGTTACACTATCTAAGCCCCGACTCACGAAATCACGATAAGGATATGAACGCAATTAATTAATCACTTAATCCGAGTTTATCTTCCCTTTTAATTAAAACGTATTATCGCGATCTCGCGGTTTCGCAGCTCGTCATGCCAACTTCCCGGAAACTTACCTTCAAAGATCCAAGTTGTGATATGGCGAATATAAATAATTACGTAATTAATTAAGCGCCTAACCACAATTACGTTTTTGTTAATCAAAATCAATCATCGCAATTTCGGGGGTTAGAGGTTCAAAGGGTTAAAGCTAAAGTTCCTGATACAACGAGTACCGAAAGGTTAATTAACTTTAGTAAAATCAGATTAATTGAGCTAAATCAATATCTCCTGTGTTTTGATGCTTGCATGGTTTATGAAGCAGTATTAATCCTTCCTTACGCCAACTGAACCGGCAACATTTATGGCATTAATTAGAAATAAGGCGAATCGACTAATAAAGATCAGGTTTTTATTGCTAAATTTATTTCTAAACATGATTTGACAGATCTGCTCTAAAAAGTACCGAGTTTTCAAATATATAAAGTTGTTATTCGGTATAACAAATTCATTTCTATATTACGTAGAGCACACTTTCGCAGCAAACTAACTTCTGTATGTATACGTATTTTTATCGCAGAAGAGCCAAAGCAGGATCTCCCGTCATGGCCTCGCGAAAAGCCTCTAAAGCCAGCGTTGAGGTTGCAGGACAAGGTTCGGACAATGTCATTGATACTTCACCTCGAAGTGTCGACTCTGTCCTGAACTGGTCATTCGTTTCAGATGTTCTGTAGGCCGAATTAGTGGATTATTCCGATGATTCCAGCGACAATGAAAAAGATGACATAACCACCAAATATAAGATCGTCATTCAGTCGGGAATGCATAAAGTAGCGGCCAGGCCATGACTGCTCCCCTATTATGATATGGTCCGATGGGCATTAGATCATGTGGACATACCAACCAGAACCATCATGAATGAGCAAAAGGTCACCATCAGGACTTTCAGACCTGAACATCTGCAAGCTATGTATAAGTTGCCCACAATGTTCGACTTTACATACGGTGTTGAATTCTTAGAAGAGTTCAAACAGAAGGAATGTATGCAGTATGACAAGACCATGTCTAGATTAATAAGAAATTGGGTTGCGCACCTTGCGAAGTTCAGGGCAGACAGTCATGGTATATATTCAATAGCCTCCTTGGAACCACAGTTCAAGTATGTAGCTATGATGACATGCTGATTATACGGGAGAGAGGACACCTCACATTTATTTCTTCAATGGGTGCCTCTAATATTCCAAGTCGCCGAAGGCTGTTCCTTCGACTAAGCGAAAATGTTGTCTGATAGCTTGACCAGTCGAATTACAGAGTATCAGGCGCAGAAAGAGAGCGGAAAGGTTTCTTCATTTTTTATGTCTGCATACATTATGGACGTTGTGTGCTTTCTAGCATCATTTCCCTTAATGAGCTGGAGTTGGACTCCATCAGAGGCCGAGCCCATCCACGTCTATCATTCGAAATTATGGGAAAACAAAGCGACATATTTTGTATATGAAATTTTCAACTGGGTGATGGTACCGCTGCATGTCACCATTTTCAGCCACCCTCCACCCAGGATCTCGGACAGTATAGTGACAAATTTTAGCAGCATAGCTAACTGGTATGTAGAAGTCGAATTCTCATATCTCAGAGTTTTCGGGGCTTCTGTTCCTCCGCATGCATTGCCATTATTCATTCCCGACAAGATGGCTTGTCGTGAGGTTTCTAGAGAAATAGTAATCAATGGCATAAGTAAGGAGCTTAAGGGATACTCGAAGAAGGTATGGCCACCTTTTCCTATTCATTTAGATTCATATTCTTTATTAGATTTTGGGCATGCTAAACCTGAGGCAACAGCCCTGGAAGACCTAAAATTGGTCCTTATTGAATTCAAGAAGCATGATCCTCAAAGGGTTGTGAGTAATCATTTGGCCAGTTGCGGACTCAAGAGATTTGAGCATGAAAATTCACCCTCGGATGACATTTTCCGAGGCGCAAGATCTTATTCCGAGATTTTAGCTCGGATCCAAACATTGGCACCTGAACAGAGGGCTGATGTTCTGAAATTCGAAGAACATAGACGCAGTTGTCTTCCTGCAGTATTACGGGGTGAGAGTCTGAGTACAGTGGAGGTGAAACAAAAAGATGCCAAAGGCTCCAAGGATGCGACTCCTAGTCAAGAAAAACACCAGGACGGGGGAGAGAAAACTAAGAGTCTGAGAGCAGAGATAAAGACTCCTGACCCACCAAAGGAGAAGACTCCAGTTACTACTCCGGTACCATCAATGAAGAAAATTGGAGAACCTATTATGTCTGTTACTCCCTTGCAGTCAACTCGGGGAAATATTGACATAGGGTGGATCTTCAATGAAGAGTTGAGGCCTATAAGCGTGGAAGAGCTCCCTCCGAATGAGTTCTTCTTCGATAAGAAGAGAAAGGCAGTAGTAAAGAGAGAATTCTATCAGGAAGGGGAGTCGACAGTCAAGAAATACAAAGTTATGACTGATGGGAAGGACAAGAAGAGTGAACAGTTCGCAACAGAAATAGCTGGGACGTTAGGGGCATATGCCACAGTGAACCAATTTTCATTCGGGGTTTTGAAAAACCAGCTAAAATGAAAAAATCGCCTCATCAAAACCCTGGAAGCCAGACTAGCCACAATAACAAAGGCTGCCAAAGACTAGGCGAGTGTAGGAATAGAGCAAGCCAGGTTGGCCGATAAAAATGAGATAGAACTGCTCAAGACTAAGCTCGAACAAGCACAGTTGGTGGTTCGGGATTATCAGGTGCAAGCAAGCCAACAAAAAGATTTGATCGAACAGCTACAGGCTAGAGTGGAAATCGTTGAAAGTAAAGTGATAAATATCGGGATGTTCTAGTCCCAGGCGATGGAGATTCAAAGCAGAGTCTCTGCGGCCCAACAAAATTTACTCGCCAAGGTAGAGGTGATTCGGGACAACTGCTTGCTGGTCAATCAAGTTTTGGAGAATTTAACTGCTAGAGAAAGGGAAGATGGAGCAGCACGGGCTGCCTTCCAAGAGGCTGTGATAGCCACAAACAACAGAGATTCGGGAAGTACTCCCAGGTTCACCATTTCAGAGTAGACCAGAGGAAACATTCTATTGAAAGAATGGGAGCATAGCATCTCGGAAGGCAAGTTGCAAGCCAAGAGAGTAACAAAATCCTTAGAAGAGTCTTTTAGCTCTATAGATGGTAATCTGCTGGGCATTGATAGCGGAGGTAATGCCGAGACATTGATTCAGATGAATATGGCAAAAATCTCACTCGATTTAAAGGAAAAAGAGGAAAGAGATTCAACTGAGATCTCCCAAGTGACTATGGCATACATAGTCCAAATAGACAAATGTATGATTAAGCCAATTGTGCAATTATGCTCTATCGACATCATAGACAGACAGATGGAAGATAGGCTGCCACAATTAGCCTGAGATTGTTACTCTTTTGAAGCCAATTGTCAAGCAGAACTGTCAAGACTAATATCTCGGCTGGTTGAAAGATGTGTCACCTGTATCGAGCATGCACGAGGACAAGCTTCTGGCACCAAGTAAAGACAGAGAAGAAAAAATGGAGCGATTGCTCTCCTCCCCGTCATAACTAAAAGTTTTGCAACGATTGAGATTCCATCTTATTGTAAAACTGTATAAATACACAATATGTGAGATTCTCCCTTGATAGGAGCCTTACTCAATAGACAGCTAAATGTTTTTCTCCCACCTCATACATTTTATTAAAATATAACCCAGTTACGAGAAAGAGCCTTTGATTTTCATTCCTTTTATTCCTGAAACCATAAACTCTCTTTCATTATGACCGAATTGAGACAGTACTCAAACTTCCCCTGAGTTTTCCTTATTTTACTATTCCTCCATGACTGTCCCTATGCTAACACAACCCAACATCGAACCCGGATTATCAAATCAAACACACATTGTCTTAAACATCTTCGATACTATTCTTAAAACTGCCACTACCTGGGTTGAACTCAAACGTTCATGGGCAGCGATTGAACAGGATATAAACATCCAGGAACAGTTGGAAGCTAGACAACGCCAACACAGAAATCTTTCCTAGTTTCCCTTGCCGAAGGTTGACGTTTCTCTCTTCCCTACTCTTTACCCACTTTCGGATGCCTAGACACTGTACTTCTGAGCCTTAAGTACAGACTCTAGAACAAGACATTGCATGCCATAAATTTTTTTGGCTATCCTGCTCCTAAAGAGGGATTCAAGTTTTCAAGTGGATAAGATGTATAACGATCGTCGACAAACCCAAAAGATTGCATAGTTAGCTAATTTCCTTTATTCACACTACCCTCTGCCCTGAGCTGATCTCAACAGATTCAGGATTCAAGGGACAATGAAACAAAGTTAAGTATTGATTTTGATCGATGCGCATTGGATGCCCCCAAATCTACAATGAAGATAAGGATGTCTTGCCTTGTAGTCTCAAATCTAAATCTACAATTAAGATAAGGATGTCTTTATTCGGTAAAAGAGAATGGAAAAACGAACAAACCCACGTATATGTTTTTCTCTATGTATGGACTTTGTTCACACTGCCCTCTAACAATTCACACTACCCCTTAATCCGGAAAAAACAGTTTGAAAAACCAGTCTGAAAAAGAGAATGGAAAAACGAACAAACCCACATATGTTTTTCTCTATGTATGGACTTTGTTTACACTTCCCTCTAATGATTCACACTACCCCTTAATCCGAAAAAATACAATAGAAAAACCAGCAAACTCGCATGTTTTTTCCTCTGTATGGACTTTGTTCACATTATCCACATTGCCCTCTAAGAAGTATTCTACTGGGTTGGCTAAACGTTCTACTTTTTGGGTTTTTTCGCTGGAATTCGGGGATGTAAATTTAGACAAAATCATTATTTTCTATTTTTTAAATTGCATTTTTGAATGCATAAATGGATTCAACCTGCTGAAAAACCTTTGAGGCAGGATTATACAAACTTGGGCACTCAAATTTGCAGATCCAACCATTCATCACTGAATTTAGTGCAAAATCAAACGAAAAAAGTTACCAAAAGCACCCAAAAGGTAGAACATTTAGACTACTACAATACCATTTAATTTTACCCACATGTTTTTCCCTCTGGATGGACTTTGTTCACACTGCCCTCTAACGACTAGTCTACTATTTTAGCTTTACCCACATGTTTTTCCCTCCCATATATTTTGGTGTTGTCTAGTTGTTCTACAAAATGGTCGGGTTCTCATTTGGTAGAATGTTTAGCCTAAATTTAGCCTATTATACATGTTTTCCTCTATGTATGGAAATTTAATTTGTTGGTTTATGTTTTATAGATATATAGTACTATAAGTCACTTTGTAGTTAGTATGATTTAATTTTGATGTAATTTTTTAAAATGAATTAAAACTTTGAATTTTTTAAATTTAAAATAAACATTAAAAATGTTATGTTTTTTGGTTTTTTTAAATACATAAAAATGTTTTGTTTTGTTTTTTCACACGATAACAAAGTTCTTCCTGGCCACCTATTTGTTGATGTTTGGACAACATCGGGAAGACATTCTCTAAGGATAATAATTAACAATATAATTATTATTGATTATTAAATATAGTATATAATAAGTAAATTATAATAATAAGTAGGTATTGATTATTCAAGGGACGCATCCTTTCAAGGATGGTCACCTTATGTTCCCTATATATGGAACACTCATTATTGTAATAATATATCAAATATCTCTCATATCTCATATGAATGAAAACCAACATGGTATCAGAGCAAGTCTCAGTTGAGTCCCTCACAGGAGGGCCCAGGTAAATATGAAATTCACAATGGCAACATTACTATTGTTCACGTCTGGGAAGAAAAGGCTTTCGGTAGGCCGCAATGTCCTCCAGTTGAAGCAGCTACCAACAACAAAAAAGAGAATGAGTTCTTGTAGCCTCCCTGCAAGGATGGTAGCAGAGTAGCAACGAAGGCGAGCAATATCAAGAGCAACAACGTTGCAAGTCAGAAGAAACAACCTTAGAGAGGCCTCGGCTTGGATCAGATTAAAGAACTCAGATTACTAGAGCAGAAGAAAAGGTTGTTTCAGGAAGAAACAACAACACTATTGGCTCCTACTCGTCTAGCACCATTGCAACCTTATGTCTATGGATGCAACAAAGTGTTTGAAAGGCATGGGAGAGGACTGGTGTTTTCTTTGTTGGACACCCACCATCGACAATCCTAACATTTTTCTACATTTTCTTAGCAGAATGACTAGATGTTTAGTTTCTCGGTTCCGAGTTCTTATCATGGAAAGAGTTTTTGCCATCTTGGCGTCCAATTGCCTTACTCTTTTTAGGTTCTCTAGAGGTAAAAATGTTGTAGCATCTCAGAACCACTGGAGGTGCTGCAATCATTCCCAACCGTCCCTGACGATGCCGACAATTGTAGTAACTATATCGTAGGAGAGATAATCCATGTGGAGGATAACTGTCGGTATAGAGTTTTAGCATCTCATTGTTATCAACCTCACGACCATTTGTTTAATGCTAGCTGCAAGGAAGTTATGGTGGGGTGACTTAATGGAACTAAGGCCTATAAGTTTCAAAAGGTTGTTGATACAGGTCAATTTGTTGAGACGTGGTTGGAAATACTACCTTCGTGCATGTTTTTTCTTCAAAGCGTTGGAGGTTCAATGGTTGGCATTCCGCTCATAGCGAGAATTTCCTATTACAGTTGGGAATACGCAGGTCTAAGCTTAAATTCTGCAAGGCTAGATTTTATTTGACGTGGGGTTGGTTGATCCAGGAACTTGTGTTTTCATGAAGAAAAACTAAAAATTGTCTAGGATCGAGTTCAGCCATGGGCGCTCCTATTGACCCGACCATGGTTGTTCAGATGGGTCCTCTGTGCTCATTTCTTGTGAAGATTGGCCTTTCCAGTACATCGGATCACTCCTCAGTGGTTGCAATAACGTTGTTTATTACTCTACTATGTGCTTGCATTGTAATTGGGCATCTTTTAGAGGAGAATAGATGGATGAGTGAGTCCATTGCAACACTCATAATTGGATTGTACATCGGAGTAATAGTATTGCTATTTAGCCAAGGAAAAATATCACATATTATGTTATTCAATGAGGAGTTGTTTTTTTCATTTATCTCCTTCCGCCCATACTATTTAACGGAGAATCACCAGTAAATCATCTCTGTGATGCACTGACTATTGTGCCCTAGCTTGTGGCAAATATGGTATTTCTATGTGGAGCAATACCTCCAAAGATGGATCATGTGACATACTGGAATATCAATTGGGTACAATTGAAAGATGAAGTTTTTTTTTATGTTGAGAAGAAGACTTGTGGAAAGAGGGTTCTCCCATAAAGAGGAAACAACTAGTGAGGCATGCATGACTACAATGTATGTTCAGAAGAAAAGTCCTCATAAAAGTTTGAGGAACATGAACCCCGAGAAGTCCTTCACCAGAGTGAAAGCATGAGGTTGAACACTTCAGGATATTTGGGTGTCCAATATACATTCATGTACCCAAGGAGAAAATGACCAAACTAGACCCTTCAAGCAGAAAGGGTACATTTGTGAGGTACAGTGAGTCTTCGAAGGAATACTGGATGTACATCCCTATTCAGATACAGATTGAAGTGAGAAGAGATGTTACCTTTGAGGAGGAGGTAGCCTTTAGGAAATTTATCGCACATGGAGACTGATAGTGAGAAGCATGAAGAGATGGTGCCTTCTCCCCCTCACCCTCCACTAGTTCAAAGGGAGACAATTGAGCCTATTGATCCCATTGATCTTGTAGCTCCAGTTGATGTTCCTATAAATATTGTAGTAGGTCAGAAGAGACCTACATGGACTCGTTAGACTCTATAGGAGGCAGAAAGACACGTATCTCCTCGTGGTACATCCCGAGAGAGCATGAGACCTCAAAGATATCATTGCTATGCCGCATCTATGAGCCACATCATTGATTATAAGCCTTCATGTTATGAGGAGGCATCTGGTATGGAGAGATGCCATGATGGAGGAGTATCAATCCATCATGAAGAATTATGTGTGGTATATTGTTCTGAGATTTGAAAGGAAGTCTGTAGTAACTTTCGAATGGATCTACAAGATCAAACATACACCTGACAGAAGCATCGAGAAGCACAAAGCAAGTTTTGTTGCTAGAGGATTCTCTCAGGTGGAGGGAATAGATTATGAGGAGACATTTTCTCTTGTTGCTCGATACACTTCTATTTGAATGATTATTTCCCTCGTAGCATCCATGGGTTGGAAACTACATCATATGGATGTGAAGACAACCTTTCTCAATGGAGAGATTGGGGAAGAAATATACATCGAGAAACCAGATGGTTTCATCATACATGAGAAGGAATCTCATGTGTGTAGGTTGAAGAAGGCACTGTATGGACTCAAGTAGGCACCTCGAGCTTGGTATGCAAGGATTGATGGACACCTGATGAGTTTGGGATTCATCAAAAGTGTTGTTGATCCCAACCTGTACTACAAAACTGTTAATGGTGAGGCCCTAATTTTGGTCCTCTACGTTGATGATTTATTCTTCACAGGTACATAGATATTTATTTTTGAATGCAAGTATGCATTGGCCTCTGAGTTTGAGATGAAGGACCTTGGTATGATTCAGTACTTCATGGGACTAGCGGTGTGGCAGAGAACTGATGAGATCTTCCCGAGTCAGGGGAAGTACACAGTTGAGATATTGAAAGAACAACTTCAATTGTTGCTTCACTTTGGGATCTTTCATGGTTTCCTGGTGTAGCAGGAAATGAACTTCTGTGGTGTTGAGCACAACAGAAGCATAATACATTGCATTAAGTATGATAGTCTATGAAGAAGTGTGGCTTCACAAGCTCCTTGCAGATCTATCCGAACATGTTTTGGATTCCACCATTATTCATTATGCTAACCAAAGTTGTGTGAAGATATTTGATAATCCAGTGTTTCATGACAAATCGAACCACATTGAGATCAAGTACCATTTCATCCAAGATATGGTGCAAAGGAAGGAAGTATTGGTGCATTACCTTCCTATAGATGAGAAGGTTGTTGATATTCTTACCAAACCAAGATGAAGTTTAAGTACTTCCATGACAGACTTGGTGTGGTAGAGAATGCCTCCTTCATTGAGAGGGAGTGTTGATGTTCATAGCTTCCTGAGACATTCTCCAGATCGTACTCGTATGTGACTCAGTTGATTTGATCTGTGATGACACTTATCTGAGAAGGGATAAGTGGGGCACCTATCCGAGAAGGGATAAGTGCAGTTG
>JZKD02S0065638.1:247541-258431 GCA_000966675.3 Picea glauca
TCCAAAATGAAAATAAAGAAATACAAAAATCTGAAACATGATAGGACAAATAATATTCTCTAACTCTAACTTTGTAAAAAGTGGAAGTGATGTTTTCTGTTGTATACACATTAATGTAATAAATTTTATATAAATTAAAATATATATTATTATGTAATGTAATAAATATTATATAAATTAAAATATGTATTATAAAATGTGCAATGTTTAATATTTTTTTTAATTCTTTTTATATTAAATTTGGTAACATATTATATAATATAACAATGATTCTATAAATCATAATAATAATAATAATAATAATAATAATAATAATTTATTTATTTTTGAGGTCATCACCAACACACCAAATTGGTGTATGAGACCCCTTTGTTTGTGAGACAAGAGACCCCCCTTTGCCCAACGAATTGTAAAATTTGAAATGTTTAATTTTAATTTTAATTTTTTTCATCTTCTCCATCACCTTAATCATCATCATCCATAATTATACCCTAATCTAATTGGCAGGGACTAAGCTCCCATGCAACCCTTGGTTTTCTAGTTTTTCATCTTATTTTATACTACCACTTTTTACTTTCTCTTGTTTTTCTCATCCTTTCTTTGAAAATAAATATTCCATTCATCCTTTTATTCAGTAAGATTTATATTTCTTACTTTATACTAAGCTTTTTAAGTTTTATTTTATTTCACTTTTCCATTAAAATTTATATTCCCTAATACTTTTTAAATCTTCTTTTATTTTCATTTTTCCATTAAAATTTATATTCCCTAATACTTTTTAAATCTTCTCTTATTTTCATTTATGTTTTGTTTCACAAGATTTTTTATTATTTAATGTTTGAATTACATTTATGTTTTGTTTCACATCTCTTATTAGTCCCTTTTGTAGGTATAGAGGGACTATAGCGATTCGTTGACTTCATATTAGTTTGTTCTTTGACCACAAATATTTGCATAATCTCTATTGTTGGAGCTAGGGAACTAAAAACATTGATTTTTATATTCTAAAAAGTACCATATATGTAGTGATGATAATGGATTGGAGGTCTTATTGCCAGCTTCGTTATTCCGAATGTTTGATATGTTAACATATCCAAACTTTTTTATCATGTACAGTCTTTTTGAATCATATATTTTTCGTATGTATTGCTTGAACGTGGATTAATGCTAGCATTAGTTCGAATGTTTGTCTTAGCATTTTCTGTTAGCTAAATTTATGGAAATGTTTGATATGCTAGCATATCCAAAGTTTGGCCTTCGAATGCATTTTGTAGTGTTTGAACTATTGTTACATAAATTATAATAATTTTTTTGGGTATGTCAGAGACCTGCCACATTGCATTTTTTTCTTAAATGTTTATAGAGCATTTCTGATAGACTTAAATGTTTACCTAACAGGCCTAGGAACGTTGAATGTTTACTTAGCAGGCTTGTTACAATACATTTTCTTCTGTTTTTTTATTTATATGCAATGTTCTCTGTAGTCAATTTGGACAATATTGTGCTTCAATGACATTGTTGGTTCACTGGTTCATGCTTTCTTCTTGCATCTCCATTGATTTCTTATTTTCATGTTGTTCTTGTTCTTGTTTTCATGTTCGTCTTGTTGCAGTTTGCACGTTTGGGGTTCTACAACCATGATTGGAACTGCGTCATTCCTGGTGGACTTGTTGATGCTTTCTTCTTTGTTCGCTGGATGTTGTTTATTGTTGTTTGATTAGACTTTGCAGGGTTCGGGTCCTACGACTGCAGTTGGGCCTTTTGGTGCTTCTTAACTGGGTTGTTATTTGTTGCTTGTTCTTGTTTGCCTAGGGTTTGCAATGTTGGGGTGTTGCATACGTAGTTGGATCTCTTGTTACATTGTTTTGCAGTTGAATCTCCATAAAATACTATTAAGATAAAATAACATACAAAAAAAATTGCATTCGATGTAAATTGCATCTCTTACACCTTCAACTAGAGTTTTTCGGCCTCAAACTATATGTCATCGCTGGCGATGTTTTTTCCATGGTTTATGTCTTACTATGGTTTCATAGTTATGAGAGTAAGTTTTGTTGTGTGAGCGATATAGTTGTTCTCTCCCTTTTTGTTTCCTATTGTAAATTGTGTTTCTGGTTCTATAGTTTCTCACGTTTCTGTACTACTCATTCCGACCGACCATCGTTCGGTTGCATACTTAGCTAATTTTATGGATGCGGCTTCGTGAATAGGTGTTATCGAACTATGGAAGCTCATGTTCGGTGTATACATATTGCACCCATAACTTTTGTGCTCTACAATTCGACCCTGCACTCCTAGAACTTGCAACCACGCCTCTGCCTGTGATGAGTTTTTCTATCCTACCTACCTTTCCATACTTAGTCTAGTTTTCAAAGTTTGGCGGGTTGATGCCTTTTCGGGTTCAGAAAATTTAAAATCATTTGTCACTCCCTTCCATCCCCGCTACCTTACGCCCTTCCCAATAGAAATTAATTATGCTTTCAAAAGTCACAACCGACCAGACAGGTTCGAAAAGATTGTCTTTAGTAAGTGGAAAGCTCGAGGACATCTCCCATTAAAATGAATATACATGCGAATATTATGGGATTTGGTAATTTATTTTGCTTGCATTTTGAATTTGCAAAAAAAAAATAAAAAAATATTGGCTCTTTTAGTCTTTTTTAAGGCTTCAACATAGTCCACGAACGTATCACCCACATAGTCCTTGGCGTCATGTCCCTCTTTAATATTGTGCATATCTTAGATGTCATATTTGAG
This sequence comes from Picea glauca, assembly GCA_000966675.3. Taxonomy (NCBI): domain Eukaryota; kingdom Viridiplantae; phylum Streptophyta; class Pinopsida; order Pinales; family Pinaceae; genus Picea; species Picea glauca. The sequence goes on from JZKD02S0065638.1 coordinate 250,299, forward strand.
AATCTGCTCGGATATGGGAATGTTAATACATGCTATTAGTCACTATTCAACGTACATATTCGAAAAGATTGTCATTAATAAGCGGAAATATCAAGAACATTTGTCATTAAAACGAATTAACACAAAATCTAGGGAAGATCATCCAATGTTGCTTTTAAATACTTATTTCCATTTCTCTCTATCATCAAAGAGTTGCGCTTTAGGGTGCCTTTGTTCTGATTTTCCTGTTCATGGACATGTAAGACAACTTAGAGATGTGATTGAGGCCCAAATGAAAGAAGAGAGACTGGTTTTATGTGATGTGAGATTTGAGTAAAAAAAACTCTGTTATCCACCAAAAACTCAGAAAGGGGAAAAAAAAAAGAACAAGTATCTTTTGGTTGGTGTTCTCTCTGTATTCGATGCTTTGGTTGGTTGAAAAGCATGCCTGGAGATTTGTTTGTTGATCTTGTTTGTTTTCATACTGGGAGTTGTAATGGATTTTCAGGTCATGTGCAAAATACTTCTTCGTTGAAGTATATAGTTTCTTCCAACAACACAAATTTGGCAAGTGTATCGAATTCTGCAGATCACACAAGAATTTGTCTTCCTCAGGGGCATCTCACTTACCGTGGCTTGCAAAATGGTTTTTGATGTTCATAAATGATGCAAAATATTACTCCATTTGCGAATGTACCCAGAGCCAGGTAACAGAAATTGTATGGGTGGATAAAACGACATATTATCACTACAAAAGTTTCTATTTCAAAGTTTGTTGAGCTACTTCTTGGTGTGGGAACCGACTTGACAGAAATCCATGTTCTTTGTCAAAGTTTGTTTGCTTTCCTATGGATGTAGTTACAGACTCCACATATTTGGCGTCACCTCTGAACATTCCAGACCTTTTTGTGGGCCGCCATTTCTGCCACCGCTATGACGAAAGATATATTTTGATGTGATTTGCAACATTTGATACACTTTCCAGACCTGTGCTGATGCGTTCTGGAGCATTTGATACACTTTCCAGACCTGTGCTGCCCGAAGAAGTCATGTACTTCAACAAAATAACATTTTGTAGTTGGCTTGGGCGTTCCTTCCAATTTACTGTAATAAAACAAATAAGTTCAACATACAAATCTTCAGGCAGGCTTTTCAACCAAACAGATGATGGAATACAAGAAGAATAACAGTCTCAACATACTTGAATTTTTTTTTCGTTCCATAGCTTATGTCACATAAAACGAATCCCTCAAATTTGAATTGGGCCTAAATCACATTTCTAAGTTGTCTCGGATGTCAATGGTTAGGAACATTAAAATGAAAGCACCTTAAACCCCAATTTTTGGACGACAGGGGGAAATTAATACTTGACAAAGAATGGAATGTTGAATAACCAACCAATGTAAGAAGACCATATCTAGAAGATACAAGTTATTCAAAAAACTGGGATAGATCGAGTTGGCAGCACCAATTAAGTCCAAGACCCGAAATTGATATTCAACTCGTTTTTTACGAATTAAGGATTTGATCGTCAAGAAAACTATCAACAAGCTTCATCAATGTACATATTTTTTATTGGTCGGCAGTAGGCCAAATCACAATCATTGTGGAAAATAATCTCAGATGTATTTTGTAACCCATATTATTGCGGTTTTTTTTTATGGTGTTTTTCAATCTCTAGTATTGCTTTTCATTTTATTTTGTACATTTTTCCCTATGTGTCGTTAAAAATGGACGACAAGCTTTTCTCTCTGTTGTCCAGTATTTCAATTTAAAAAAAGGCTATTATGTTCGTTTCTTACATTTTACATTGAAGAATAATTTGTCATAGGCCATACTTATGTGGCACCGACCCTATACTTAAAGAAATAAATTGGAGGACCCATCCTGCTTTCATTGTTTGGGTTGCATAAATAGAATGAAGTAATGACTTACAATAGGGAAGATCAAGTGTTGACGCCATGTTCCTGTTAAATATCTTGCATATATTACAACTTCTTCTATTTGATAATATTTGTGCATATATACTAGTATGAGTACTATTGGAATAAATATAACTTCCTCTTGGGAAAAACTTAGCCAATTATCTGGCCACTGGGTCCTGGGTTTGCGGTATTCAACAACTATGTTCCCTATTCCGTCATATACATCTTGTAGTCAAAGAGCTTCCGTGATCTGCAATTTATGCTTTAACTAGTGATAACTCACGAGGGGTTCGAAAAGTTTGGCATTAATAAAGGAACAACTGAAGTTGCCTTAATTACTTAAATTACACCAAATTTTGATGAAATTTAATTTAATTTAGATATTAATGTTTATGGAAAGTCGAAGTTTGCTCATGTCATTGCAAGGAATACAAGATGAAAAGATGATAAGGAGTTTATATCGTTGAAACCACAATGAAAATTCATGTTTCTTGTTGTGTTATATACATCTTGCAGTCAAAACTTTCTTGGTTTCAATGAAACCTGTGAACTGAAGAGCATCCTGCAAATTGGGAGATCATTTGCATTTGAAACAGAAACAATCCATTAATATATATTAGTATGAATACTATTCAAATAAATATCAAAACTTTCTCCATTAATACATATTAGTATGAATACTAATGAAATAGATATCAAAACTTTCTCTTGGCCAATACATAGCCGATTATCTGGCCACTAGGCCTCGGGTTTGTGGTATCCAACACCTATGTCCCCTATTCCGTCATATACATATTGCATCCAAAGAACTTCAGTGATCTACAGTTTATGCTTTTACTAGTGAGAACCCAACAGGGGTTCGAAAACATTGGCATTAATAAACGAAAAACAAAGGGTTTTTTACTGTCACATACTTATTCCTTTTCCCCTTTTATTTTTCCCATCCATTATCGCTTTCTGGTTTTATACTTATTCATATTTATATGATCAGCGGTTGCAGGGTTGGCGGGTTGACATATCTTCATCTCCATCTGTATCTTCACATGATGAATCCGACCGACTGATGTTCATTTCCATACTTAGTCAATTTTATGGTTGTAATTGTCGGGTTAGCGCATACGAACTCGCCTTTTCTTCTTCCTTCCCGTTATTTCTTTCTGGATATATACTTAGTCGCCTTTCTATGATATCCAGTTCTAGGGTTGGCGGGATGACATGTATTCATCTCCATCTATATCCTCACATGAGGAATCCGACCAACCACTGTTCCTTTCCATACTTAGCCAATTTTATGGTCGTGGTTTTCGGGTTGGTGCTTACGAACTCGGTTGTTTATTGTTTCGTTATATATATCTTGCATTCAAAACATTCATGATCTACAATTCCAGTGCGGGTTCCTCATATACATTAACTTTGTTCAAAGTATCTGTCATTGCCTTCCATCCCCACCAACTTTGTGTCCTTCCTGATATAGGTTAACTATGCTCTTACTAGTGACAACTGGACACACTGGTATGAAAGAATTGGCACTCGTTGCTCCGCCATGTACAAATTGACTACCGGACTTCGACATCATCCCCTCTTCCTTGTTACTAATTATGCATTCAAATGTTTCGAACTATACAATTTGGCTGTCGGGGCCTTGCATCCTCTACGGAAACATTGTCACCCTATTTTGGATCCTTGTGTTGGCGGGTTCACAAAAACTCCAAGTCCTAGTCACTATTTCTTGGTCTACCCATCCTCGTACTTCTTTCCAGATATGCAACACCAAAGGTTTAATACTAAAACGACATCATGCAACAAGCATAAAAAAATTGTCATTAATAAGCAAAAGTTGGGACAACCAACCATCCCTACAGATCTTGTCCCTGCCAACGTTTACGTGTTCCATACTTGCACACTTTTTCGATTGTAGGTTCCTGGATTGACAGCCTCAAAATTGTATTTCGAATTTTTCACTAGTTGCAAATACCGCCCGGAGTTCCGCAATATACAGTTTGTCCGCAGGAATGTATGAAAACTCTTAATTATCCTCTTTCCCCCCCTCTATTGTCCCTTTGTGGTTTTATATTTAGTCGCAGCTATATGGTCACGACCTCATGGATTCGCAAATTGGCAGCTCTTTATCTATATATTCACACCATGAGCCTGACCGACCGCAGTCCCTTTCAATACTTATCCAATTATGTGATCACCATGTCTCGGGTTTGCGGTATCCAACACCTATGTCCCCTGTTCCGTCATATACATCTTTCACCCAAAGAAATTTTGTGATCTACAATTTATTCCTTTACCAGTGAGAAATCACCAGGGGTTCGAAAGGATTTGCATTAATAAGCAAACAATAGATGTTCTTCTATGAGATACTTAGTCCTTTTTCCCTTGTCTTCTTCCCATGTATTATCTCTTTCTAGTTATACACTTATTTCCTTTCTATGATCGCGGGTTCCAATGTTGGCGTGTTGACATATCTTCATCTCCATCTATATCCTCACATGACAAATCCGACCGACCACTGTTCCTTTTCATACTTAGTCAATTTTATGCCCGTGATTGTCAGGTTGGCACTTTCAAACTCTGTTGCTTCTTGTTCTGTGATATACATCTTCCACTCAAAATTTTCGTGATCTACAATTCCACTGCGGAATCCTTAGTCCTTTTTACCTTTTTCTCTTCCTGTGTATTATCGGACTATAAAGTATGGACATGATATTTTTTAGAGCATGTACGGATTCTGCATTCCATACCTAACCACTTTTTGGATCGTGGGTTCTCGGGCGGGCGGGCTAAAAATTGGGCCTCCATTGTTCCGTGCCCTACAAATAGCACCCATAATTCTGCGATATACAAATTGACAAGCGGACCTATGGGCTGGCTGGCTCAACATTGCACTTCTATTGTTCTGTGTCCTCCAAACAGTGCTCGCAGTTTCACGATATACAAATTGACAGACAGAATCCAAGGTTGGCGGGGTCAAGATTGCCATTGTTTATAGATGGTAATCCCTATCAACTATCTAACAATATCTAAAAAATATATTTTCAATACTAAATTAGCTCTTTCTAGTGACAACTAGACACACTGGTACAAAACAGTTGGCATCACACCCTCCACAATATACAAATTGACTACCAGATTCTGACATCGTCTGCTCTTCCCTGTTATAGATTATGCATTCAAATGTTCTGAGCAATACAATTTGAATGTCGGGGCCTCACGTCTTCTGGAGAGACCATGTCAGCCTGTTTTGGATCCTCTTGTTAACAAGTTCACGAAATGTCCAATTCTTGGATACTGTTTCGGGTTGGCGCTTTCGAACTCTGCTAGTTCTTGTTTAGTGATATACATGTTGCACTCAAAATTTTCGTTCTCTACAATTCCACCGCACACTCAGTCCTTTTTCCCTTTTCTTCTTCCCGTGTGTTATCACCTTCTGGTTATATACTTATTTTCCTTTCTATGATCTCAGGTTCCATTGTTGGTGAGCTGACATATCTTCATTTCCATCTATATCCTCACATGACAAATCCGACTGACCAATGTTCCTTTCCATACTTAGCCAATATTATGGATGCACTTGTCAGGTTGGTGCTTTCGAACTCTATTGCGTCTTGTTCCTTGATATACATCTTGAACTCAAAACTTTTTTCAACTACAATTCGAATGCGGACTCCTTGAACTCGCAAACTTCACTCTACCACGGTTCACAAATGTTTGAAAGTATCTATCGCTGCCTTCCATCCCCACTAACTTCCTCTCGTTCCTAATATACATTGGTTGTGCTCTTACTAGTGACAACTAAACACAATGGTAGGAAACAGTTGGCATCCGACCCTCCACAATATACAAATTGACTACTGGGTTCACATATTGTACTCAAAATTTCCGTGATCTACAATTCCACCATGGAATCCTTAGTCCTTTTTCCCTTTTCTTCTTCCCGTGTATTATCGCTTTCTGGTGATATACTTAGTCTCCTTTCTATGATCATGGGTTCCATTGTTGGCGGGCTGACATATCTTTATCTCCATCTATATAATCACATGACGAATCCGACCGACCGTTGTTTCTTTCAATACTTAGCCAATTTTATGGCCGCGGTTGCCAGGTTGGTGGTTTTGAACTCTGTTGCTTCTTGTTCCATGATGTACATCTTGCACTCAAAACTTTCGTGATCTACAATTCCACCGCAAAATCCTCGAACTCGCAAGCTTCACGCTACCATGGTTCACAAATGTTTCAAAGTATATGTCGTTGCCTTCCATCCCCACTAACTTCTTTTCCTTCCTAATATACATTGGTTATGATTTTACTAGTGACAACTGCACACACTGATACAAAAGAGTTGGCATCTGACCCTTTGCAATATACAAATTGACTACTAGGTTTCAACATTGTCCCCTCTTTCATGTTAATAATACAATTTGACCGTCGGAGCCTCACGTCTTCTGGGGAGACCTTGTTAGCCTATTTTGGATCCTCGTGTTGATGGGTTCACAAAATCTCCAATTATTAGTCACTGTTTCAGGTTGGTGCATTCGAACTCTGCTGCGTCTTGTTCCGTGATATACATATTGCACTCAAAATTTCTGTGATTTACAATTCCACCGTGGACTCCTTAGTCCTTTTTCCCTTTTCTTCTTCCCATGTATTATCACTTTGTGGTTATATAATTAGTCATTTTTCTATGATTGTGGGTTCCAACGTTGGTGGGTTGACATATCTTCATCTCCATCTATATCCTCACATGACGAATTTGACCAACCGCTATTCCTTTCCATAGTTAGCCAATTTTATGGCCACGGTTGTTGGGTTGGTGCTTTCGAAATCTGTTTCTTCTTGTTTCGTGGTATACATCGTGTACTAAAAAATTTCGTGATCTACAATTCCACTGCAGACTCCTTGATCAGGGGATCAAATTTTTCTTGAAAATTCAAAGTGCTCGGAATCACTTCAAATCGAACGAGAGCGTAGACCTCGTCGTTGCGAACCCAACGCAACTTGTTTTGTTTCAAACGGATGTCAGGAGAGAGAGATATTTTGATCTGTTCGAATCATCAAACAGGCAAAAAATAAAGGGGACGCTGACTGTGCAGTCCGTACAGTCCGTACGGATGATGACGTGGCATGAACGTATGCTAATGTGGCAGAGATCGTACGTCCATGTGGAAGGTGATGACTTGGCCTTCATTTATTGGCAGACAATTGACATATGAGTGTTTGACATGTGTCATTTTGGTGGCTAATGGTATGTTGACACGTGGCCCAATCCGTGCCCGCCACATGTCACTTGTTGTTTGGTTTAAAAGTTTTGTCATTAGCAGGAGTCGACCCCACGACCTCCGAGTAGGGGAAACAATTTGTCTAGGAGCCTCCAACCAGCACGCCACCGTGTGTTGTTTATTATATATGTGGTCTGAATTATATTTCAATTTGAATGTATGTGTGGTTTGGGCTGTGACCAGGCCGGGGCTTAGCCCCAGCCCTTGGTCGCACGCTATTTCATATATGACCACAGCTATTTTACATAGTGCACGTGCATAGTTGAAATATGTTTCAAATGGTTTTGTAATCAAACCTACCCGCCACTTGTTACTATATTATTCACCTATGGACGAAGCCACATTTTTAAAACGCGTGTGGTCACATGACCATATGACTTCAGCCTTGGCGGTTAGGGGCTGGCGCATCCATAACCGTCTTATAGTTTGCACCGTTTGCATGGTTGCGTTCGGTGTCGGGTTTTCACGCTTTAAATTTCGTGTGTGCTAGGTTGAATGAACAAGGGTGCAATTTATAGATGCAGAGACAGCAAGCTTGAAGGAGGGACTTCCAAGAAGCCTAACTTCTTCGTTTTTTGGCCAAACGAGGTGCCGAAAAAGCCCAGCTAGGGGTTTTTGGACACTCTGAAGCCATTGGAGCAGTCTGTTGGTCAATTTGAGCATTGCAAATCATGTTTTTGATCACTTTAATAAATTAATAATAATGATCCATTGGAAGATGGACCAGGAGATGTAGCCCAAGAGAGGGGTGAACTCCTTTATCATTTGCTTTGTTTATGTTCTTATGTTCATTGATTATGCTGTTTTTTATTTTTGTCTTAAATGAGTAGTTGCAAATTTGATCCATTTTCTTTTAACACATAAACTTTACTTGCAAATATTTTCAAGATTTCAAGTCTTCTTCATTTTTAGATCAAGTTGGTATCAGAGCACTGGTTTTTGAA
>JZKD02S0065638.1:277369-294650 GCA_000966675.3 Picea glauca
TGTATTTATTATTATGCATTATTATATTTATTATCTAATATATTATTTATTATTATATTTATACTATATTTATTATATTTATATTATATTTATGAATATTATAGTTCCATTCAGCTTAGGATTCATTATACATTTTGAATAACAAACAACCCTCAATTATTATCTTTTGACAAAGAATATTCATTACTTGTGCATTTAGTTATATTAAATTCCATTGTTCAACATGTATTTCCCAACTAACTCGGCAAGGACTGAGTTGCCATGCAACCCTTGTTTTATACCATAGTCTTACACATTTTCTTGTGTATCTTATTAGTCCTTACTGTAGGGATAAAGGGACTATAGCGATCGATAATGCATTGACTACATATTAGTTTGTCCTTTGACCCGAAATATTTGCACAATACCTATTGTTAGAGCTATGGAATTAAAAGCACATAAAATATATGTACAGCTCTGATTGGATAAGATATTGGAGTTCTTATTGTTGGCTTATCTATTCCCAATGTACTATATGGCAACATATCCAAATTTTTTCTCGTAGACAATATTTTTTAATCATATATTTTTCCTCTATATTGGTTGAAGGTCGATTAATGCTAGCATTAATTCAAATGGTTGTATTAGCATTTTCTGCTAGTCAAATATATCCATAGGTTATGATGTATACTAAGCATATTAAAATGTTTTGATATCCAAGCTTTGTAGTGATTGAGAATTCCAAAGTGTATAACATCTTTGGCGGATGTATATTTGTTGAAATGTATTAACACTTATTCTGAGATGCCTCAATAGGACTGACAGCGTAAATGTCTACATGACGCAACGTCCTCCAACACCCCTGATAGCTTAAATGTTTGCATACCGCGAGGTCCTTAGACAACCTTAGAGTCTTAAATATTTATGTAAATACGCTTCTCGGAGTACATTTTTCCTCGAAATTTTCTATACAGTTACAATGAATTTGCACAGTCTTGTTTGTCCACTGCTAGTTCAATAGCCATTGTATGTTTCATCCTTGTTCTACCATTGAAGCTAGATACATTGTTTATTGGTTCGGTGAGTGCTTCTTCTTCGTTGGTTTCTTGGTTGTTTCTTGTTGTTGTTTCGCTCACGATTCGACTTGTACTTCTTCATTTCATTGTTTCGGAGTAATTTTGGATGCCATAGTTTCATTTTGTATTCCTTGTTTGTTGTTCAGTGCTTGCAGTTTGCAAGTAGAGTGTTTTCTTATTTGTAGTCGCATGTTCCTTGTATGTTTCTGGTTCCTTCTGTGCTTGGGGTGTAGTTTCGTAATCGTTGGAGATACATATATATTGTCCACTGGCTTGGTGGTTCTTGTTGGTCCATGGGTTCGTGGGTTGCTGGTTTTGTTTGTTTTCCCGGGGTTTGAGCTTTGGGGCCCTGGGGGTGTAGTTCAGGTTGTTGATGCTTTCTTGCTGGTTTGGTCCTTGTTGTTTTTTTTTGTTTGATTCAACCTTGCAGGGTTGGGGTGCAGCGATGGTTGTTGGAGATTTTCTTTTTTCTTTTTTTTTGGATTGTTATTGTTTGTTTGGGGCGCTTTACGGTGTTCAACGCATGCACCCATGAGTCGACATGCAGTTGTGTTATTTTCCATGTTTTTTTAGGACGATATCTGTTATTCTATGATATTTTGTTGTTGTTCCAGTCTTGCCATGAAAGAAAATAGTTAGATGTAAAATTGTGTGAGGATTGCATGTGAAGTTACAATATCCGCTATTTTTTTGTTGGAATAAAGCATATGTATGTAGGCTACATTTATAAACCATGTCTAGTCAGATGTGCGGATATGAAACTGCATGTTCTTTCTCCTCTACATAGACTAGTGTGTGCACGATACAATTTGTGTTGTGCTTGAGATATGTTATGTGCAACAAAGATTCTGCAATATTATATTTTCATGTTTGGAAGCATGTCTGGGTAGTTTTCCATGGAAAACTGAGAACTTGTATCGTGGGCACAACAGTATATGTAGAGGATAAAGAACATGGTTAAAGGGAATATCTAGATAAATTTCTAGGGAAAACAAGAAATCGTTTAGCTGTAGCCATGCAATTGCGTGATATTTTGTTGCTTGTAATATATTTTGGGTAGGGAAAAAAAATCTACACGTTTACAACCATGGATAGAGAAGCGCAAAGGTTCATGTTTCTGCCTTTCTAGACTGTTCGTTGAGTTAGTTTTGTTGTATGTACATATTGCTTGTTCTCCGGTGAATACCAGCTTCCATTGATGTGCATTGAATTTTTTGCGTTCCCACATTAAAACAAACAGAGTAGTTGGGGAAAAGGAGGGAGTTTTGACTGCAGCGGCTGAAGAGGATATATAAAGGTGCATGCTTGTACTATTGTTTCATATTGTGCTTTTTTGTATTTCATTTATGGTATGTATATATGTTAAACTAGTTGCATGCCTTTCTTTATGGTAAGTTATCTTGGTTACATGCATCATACTAAGCTAGTTCATGTCCATTGTGTTTGCGCTGCATTGCTACATTTAAACAAACAAAGTGGTTGGACAGGACGAAGGAATGTTTGGCGGGTAAATAGACCTATTTCTTTTTATTTTAGATGTTTGTCTTCATACTAACTTGCCTTCGCGTCCAGTGCATCTTTGTCGTTGTTGCCTTGGAAAAAACAAGTTTCTTGGAGAGGGAGATGACTTCTTTTGTGCAATAGCAGAGGATTCTGTGGTACAATCTTCTAAAAGGTATACCAAGTGTGCTGGTAAATTAAATATACAAACTAAGTGGGGGTATATAATATTATACTTGAAAACGACCACTTTGCAGTAATGGGCCTTTCTACACTCCTTATTTCTACTTTTCCCATTATCTATTATCCCTTTTGTTTTCTAATTCATCTTCTTAGTGTGCTTTCCAAAAATTCCTTCATGCGTCGGTTGGGGGACTAACGGTTTGACATATGTGGTCCTACTCCTACCTTATTCCATAGTTACCCACTTTCTCGATTGCGGGTACCAAGATGGTAGGTTGAACATTTCTCCCTTTGCTTCCAAGATTCCATGATATACATATTGGCCATGGTGCCACACGCTCACACCCTGTTTACTCTTAAACATTACTCCAGTTAAAAAATTCAGATGCATATAGTTTTTCGGTTATTTTTGTCGTCCCGATGGACAATATACAATGCATATGATTTTTTAGTCACGATGTTCATCTACACATTCTTGCATCAGAAAACATTGGACTATTGACACAGCCATGAGTAGTCAGTCATCCCAGACATCGACAAATCGACAAGGCCAAAGGTAAAGATGCATATGCTCTTCTCTTACTATGTTTACTAAACAGATTTTCTGGGATGTATATTCATCTATGGCATGGAGGATATGCTGATGCCATTTGCAATACATGGTTTGCATCTCGCAAGAGGTATCAACAAGTACAAGTGAGATGTTGAACGTTCTGCATGTTTTACAAACTAAGAGGTGTGGTTGCGAAATTGTGGCTCCATAGTTCATCAAAAACCATGTGTGTACTTGTAGCACACTAGCATTTACTTTAGTTTTCCTATTCAAAAAATGTCCTGAGGTCTAGAGTTGTAAAATCCAAATTACTGTCAATAGAGGCCTTGAACAACCGCCAAAGTGGACAAGTGTTCGTCGGGGACATAATGGTTGTCTATATCAACTACTTGGACAAGGTAAACAAAATTAGATTCATTATGTGTGATGACATGACAGACAAGGACACCATGATGACAGTGAAACTGACTATTCCTCTGCAACTTGTTCAAAAACATGTAGAAAATATATTGTCGCGTAATGGGATATCCATTACAAATTTTAATATATTGCCCAAAACAGTATATGACCATGGTGATTGCAATTGAATTATTTCGTTGAACGAAACAAGCATTGTGGAAAAAATTCCTGTTGTTTGTTCAAAATATCGCTTTGTCCCGGACTCGATTATCAGCCAGCTTGCACAGAGCACTGACATTTACCCAATTGGAACGATTGGGGATGTTGTCACACTGGCGAGAAAATTTGGGTCACAACATATTCTCCATATAAAGGATGGCAAGTCGGATAGCGACAAGGCAATGGTACTGCTTTTCATATTCAGTTTTGTCCTTTACTTTCGCATCTGCATGTATGTCAAATAAGTTACACAAATATTACATTGTTCCATGCTGCAGCTACAATTCTTCGATACATATTCAGATTTGTTTTCGTCAATAGAACAACAATTGCATAGAGGGGATTCCACTTATGCTATTCAAAAATATAACAAAGAAGAGGGATGCTAGAGAAAATATCTTTTGGACAACCCATGCAACATTTGTAACAGAGTTGCAAGAAGATATAGTAGAGGATCTGAAGAAACTAGTTATCTCTAAAATTGTTGTGCATATACATCCACAAAATCATCCTCACTTTGCTTATAGAAGTAGCCTTCAACAAATTTATGCGACTGTTTAATTTTAATTTTATTTTTAAGGGGAGGGGGGGTATAGTTGTGTATTATATTCTTCAATGTATTAATCCCTTTGCTCGCTTTCCCAGGTTGAAGGTATTTTAGTTGCAACCAATGTGTACTCGACCCCCTTTGAGCCTATATGTGCAAACTGCAATTCCGTTGCTTCTGCCTCCGTTTTAATAAGTGATGATATGATTGATTGTCTATAATGCAGTGAAAAATGTCCATATATATATATGGGAATTGCATCAATGTTTTTATCCGAACAATGGGCAACACAACCATGCATCGTATGGTTAGACAACCTCTATTACAAAATGTGCTTCCTGAGTTGGCAGAGTTGTTGTATGAAACGTATCTACAGAAAAAGGCAAGCAGTGTGTACATTTTGTGGAAGCTTCAGATACAGAGAAAATTCATATTAAATGAGGACAATGCAATTTTGCATATCAGCTAAAGAAGCGGAAAAAATAAAATATATGAAACGTTGGCAGGAAATGAAAATACCTCATGTGTCTCTGTAATATTTGTTCAACATCCAGATGAATGTTCGTTGGACTTGGTCCATATCTCTATAATACCCATATATCCCATGGACTCAGTTATTTCCTACTGGGAACATATATCAGATGCAAGAGAAAATGAATGTGATGACGTCTTTTCTTTGTATATCAAATTGTTTGGTGCAAAGGTCGATGGGTTCTGCTCTATGTAACCTTATGGAAACTTGCTTGTGACCTGTTTAAAGTATGGTTGGTTCTTGGTTATATTCTTTGTCTGTCAATATGCATACCTTGGGACTCTAACTTTTCTTTAAAGGGCATAGAACAATATAATTGAATTTTTTAGCCAGCTGGCATGCAGATCCGCCTAATAATTTCTATGGCGTTGTGATGCAAATGTAGTATGTGGATTGCTTTAGAAGATTTCCTTGATCGATGAACTTGATCAAATTATTGTTCTAAAATAATTTGAAATCAACGAATATATAGTGTGTGAAGTGCAATTGTCCTATCATACCAACAAAAGGCTCTTAAAATTCAAATTGGTCGTTGTTTTTCCATTTTTTCTTATTCGTTGAACTTGGTAAAATTAATATCCTGGAATAATTTGAATGAACGAATAATAGTTAAAATTAATAATTTAGTATTTGAAAATAATGTTTTAGATAAATTTAGATAGGATGAGCATCCCTAAACAATTGCAATTTTGAACTCGCCAAAATTTTGTCCTTGTTGCTTTCTTTTGTTTAATTCGGCCTTGCAGGGTTGGTGTGTAGTGACGATTGTTGGAGCTTTTCTTTTTTCCTTTTTTTTGGACTATTATTGTTTATTTGGGGCACTTTACGGTGTCCAGCACCTGCACCCATGGGTATACATGCAATTGTGTTATTTGTCGTGTCTGTCAAGGCCGATATTTGTTATTCTGTGAGATTTTGTTGCTACTCCAGTCCTGCCATGAAATAAAATAGTTGGATGCAAAATTGTTAGAGGATTGCATGTGAAGTTACAATATTGTTTGTTTCTAAAAGTACATGTTTACTATGTATTGCTCATTTCTCCGAAAACTTTTATATCAGTGGCCTGACCAGATTGTACAAACTTCCTCGTCTAATTAAATTTTGTAATATAAAAAATTAATATTAATAATTTAGTATTGAAAATAATGTTTTTAGATATGTTAGATAGTTGATAGTGATTAGAATTTGTAAACAATGGCATTTTTAGATAGTTTATTGGGGTCTTTGGATGCTATTTGTAGGCCATAGAACAATAATACCTCAATTTTTAGCCCACCAGGCCGCAAACCCACCATCCAAAAAGTGCCTAAGTATGAAATCAGGAATCTGCATATGTTGTATAAAATATAATGTCCATACTTTATAAAAGTACATGTTTACTATGTATTGCTCGTTTGTCGGAAAACTTTTATATCATCCGGTCCACCAAAATGGACAAACTTCGTCGTCTACTTAAATTCTACAACATCAATATGTAATATTAATAATTTAGTGTTGAAATTAATGTGTTTAAATATGTTAGGTAGTTGATAGGAATTGCCATCCGTAAACATTGGCAAATTTGAACCCTCCAGCCCTCAAGTCCATCTGTCAATCTGCATATCGCAGAATTCTGAGTGCTACTTGGAAGATACGAAACAATGAAAGTGAAATGTTTAGCCAGCCAGGCCGAGAGCCCCTGATAAAAAAAAGTGGCTAAATATCGAATGAGGGATCCACATATGCTCTATAAAATCTCTTGTCCATAGTTTCTAAAAGTACATGTTTACTATGCATTGCTATGAAAGTCCATTGTTGCCTGACCAGATTGCAAAAAATTTCTCGTCTAATTAAATTCTACAATATCAAAATTTAATATTAATAATATAGTATTGAAAATTTTGTTTTTAGATATGTTAGATAGTTGATAGGGATTAGTATGTGTAAACAATGGCAAACTTGAGACCGCCAGCCCTTAATTCCATCTGTCAATTTGTATATCGCGGAACTCCGAGTGCTATTTGGAGAACATGGAACAATGAAACTACAATGTTCAGACTCATGTCCATATAGAGACTCTGCATATGCTCGATAAAATCTCATGTCCATACTTTATATAGAGACTCATGTCCACAAATCCTAGGTGTTATTTGTATATCTCCGCAAGTCTAGCTGATACTCAATTTTTAGCCCGCCAGGCCGTGAACCCATGATCCAAAAAGTGCATGGAGCGACTATCAATTTATATATTGCGAAGGTCTAGATTCTATTTGTAGGACACCGAACAATAGACACTTATTTTTTAGCCCGTCAGGCCACAAAACCTCGATCCAAAAAGTGCCCAAGTATGGAGTGAGGGATCCGCATATGTTCTACAACAATACAAATGCAACATTCAGCCAAGCAGCTCATAGGTCCTCTTATCAATTTGTATATCACGGAATTATGGGTCTTATTTGTAGGACACAGAACAATAGAGACTCTATTTCCACCCCACCATGTTGCGAACCCGCGATCAAAAAAGTGGCTAAGTATGGAATGAGGGATCTGCATATGCTCTATAAAATATCATGTCCATACTTTATGTAGAGACACATCTTCGCAAGTTCGGCTATCAATTTGTAAATCGCGGAACTGTAGGTGCTATTTGTAGGACATAGAACAATAGATACTCAATTTTCAGCCCGCGGCCCAAAAAGTGCCTAGAGCGCCTGTCAATTTTTATATCGCGGAAGTCTAGGTGCTATTTGTAGGACACCAAACAATAGATACTTAATTTTGATCCTACCAAGATGTGAACGCACGATCCAAAAATTTCCCAAGTATGGAATGAGGGATCCGCATATGTTCTAGAACAATACAAACGCAATGATAAGCCAAGCAGCCCGTAGGACCTCCTGTCAATTTGTATATCGTGGAAGTATGGGTGTTATTTGTAGGACACAGAAAAATAGAGACTCTATCTTCATCCCGCCAAGCCACGGACCCGTGATGAAAAAAGTGCCGAAGTATGGAATGAGGGATCCATATATGCTCGATAAAATCTCATGTTGATACTTTATATAGAGAGTCATCTACGCAAGTCCAAATGTCAATTTCTATATCACGGAAATGTAGGTGCTATTTGCAGGCCACAGAACAATAGATACTCAATTTTCAGCCCGCCAGGCTGTGAACCTATGATCCAAAAAAGTGCCTGTACCTCCTGTCAATTTGTATATCATGGAAGTCTAGGTGCTATTTGTAGGACACTGAACAATAGATACTTAATTTTTAGCCCGCCAGGTCATGAACCCACGATCCAAAAAGGGCCCAAGTATGGAATGAGGGATCCACATATGTTCTTGAACAATACAAATGCAATATTCAACCAAGTATACCGTAGGTCCTCTTGTCAATTTGTATACCGCAAAAGTCTGGGTGTTATTTGTAGGACACAGAATAATAGAGACACTATTTTCAGCTCGTCAGGCCATGAACCCGTGGTCAAAAAAGTGGCTATGTATGGAATGAGAGATATGCATATGCTCTATAAAATCTCATGTCCATACTTTACATAGAGACTCATCTCCGCAAGTCCCGTTGTTGTCAATTTGTATATCGCAGAAGTGTAGGTGTTATTTGTAGGCCACAGAACAATAGATACTCAATTTTCAGCCTGCCAGGCTACAAACCCGTGATCCAAAAAGTGCCTGGACCGCCTGTCAATTTGTATATCATGGAAGTCTAGGTGCTATTTGTAGGACACTGAACAATAGATACTTAATTTTCAGCCTGCCAGGTCGCGGACCCGTGATCCAAAAAGTGCCCAAGTATGGAATGAGGGATCTGCATATGTTCTAGAACAATACAAATGAAATATTCAGCCAAGTAGCCCATAGGTCCTCCTATCAATTTGTATATTGTAGAAGTCTGGGTGTTATTTGTAGGACATGGAACAATAGAGACTCTATTTTCAGCCTGCCAGGCTGTGAACCCGCGATAAAAAAGGTAGCTATGTATGGAATGAGAGATCTACATATGCTCTATAAAATCTCATGTCCATACTTTATATAGAGACTCATCTCCGCAAGTCCGGTTGTCAATTTGTATATCGCGGAAGTGTAGGTGCTATTTGTAGGACACAGAACAATAGATACTCAACTTTCATCCTACCAGGCTGCGAACCCGCGATCCAAAAAGTTCCCAAGTATGGAATGAGAGATTCACATATGTTCTATGAAATATCATGTCCATACTTTATAAAAGTACATGTTTACCATGTATTTCCCATTTGTTGGAATACTTTTATATCACTCGGCCAACCAGATTGTACAAACTTTCTCGTCTAATTAAATTATGCAATATGGACCAACCAACTCGCAAGTCCACCTGTCAATTTGTATATCATGGAAGTGTAGGTGGTATTTGTAGGACACAAAACAATAGAGGCTCAATTTTCAGTATGTCAGTTCGAGAACCCGCAATCGAAAAAGTGCCTAAGTATGGAATGAGGTGTCCACATATGTTCTATAAAATCTCATGTCCATACTTTATAAAAGTGCATGTTTACTATGTTTATTGATAATATGTTATAAATTATCAATATGTAATATTAATAATTTAGTATTGAAAATAATGTTTTTAGATATGTTAGATAGTTCATAGGGATTGCCATCCATAAACAATGGAAATCTTGAACATGCCAGCCCTCGATTCCATCTGTCAATCTATCTATAGCGGAACTCCGAGTGCTATTTGGAGGACATAGAACAATGAAAGTGCAATGTTGAGCCAGCCAGCCCGCAGGTCCACTTTTCAATTTACAAATTCTGTGACATACAAATTAACGGTCAATATCTGTCACTGAGATACAATATGTCCATTGACCCTTCACATCTTCTGGGTATATCTTCTGTCATTTTTCTTTTGTAACCCTCCCAACCTCTTTCCATACTTTGGTATTTCTTGGAATCGGTTTCCCCATCACCGCTGCCTTCGTGCTTGTTTCCAGATATGCAATAATTAATATTTAATTATAGTAGCCATCCTGCAAGAACCGTTAAGATTGTCATTAATGTCTAGAAATCCAGAGAAGATTTGTCATTACTACGAATTAAACTAATATTTGCATGCAACTATGTTATCCTTTCCAAGTATTCATTTCAAAGGCGATGCTATATTCTTTTTTTGTGCACCCACAGGTTGGTGCTTTTAATAAATTTCTAATTCTTAATCTCTTTTCGCCATCACTGCCACCTTCACACTTTTTTCTAATTGTGCAATTACTAAGCTGTGATGGTGACAACTTATTCTGCACAAACACTGGAAATTTTCATTGATCAGCGAAAGGCTCAAGGAGATATTACAATGATACACATTAAACCATAATTTGCAGAGGGTTATATTATCCCTCCCCGATTTTCATTTCAAACATCGTCTCGAGAAAACGGAAGTTCTTAATAACTTTTGGCAGTAGTTCTCTCCACACACAGAAAACAAATTGCGGCATAATGGCTAGACATTCCACTATTCCAGGGCACATTCTTACTATTCATTTCCCTCCTCCTAGGATCAAAAAAGGAAATGGTCCCTTGGTAGACCGAGAGATATATTTCAAGCCAAAAAATTCCATCGCAACCCTGGCTGCTCAGAGAACCTACCCAGTTGGATTCATGCATGTCGTAGAAGTTGATGAAGTTCGAGCTTACCAAAATTGCCTTCCACCTTTCTATTTTCCCACTCTTTTATTCCCTCTAGTTTCTCTTCTTGGTTACTTAATCATTTTTTTTTTCGGAAAATTCCTTGCTCCGCAGCTTCGCGGATTCACGCCTTTCCAACGACCGCTTCCCCTTTCTTCAAATTAACCCTCTATTGTTCCCTATCCCACAACTGGCACCCGAAGTTCTGCGATATACAAATTGACAGGCAGACTTGTGCGGTGGTTGGGTCAACATTACACTTCTACTTTTCCATGACCTCCAAACAACATTCGAAGCTCCACTATATACAAATTGACAAATATTCAAACTTGCAACCGTTCTTATATCATACCCTCTTCGGTATTACAGTCCCCATTTTGAAGCCCATCTGTCCACTTTCCATACTTCTCCATTTGTTCAAATTTCTTTGGCAGATCGTTGGTTTGGCGAGTTGACGAAATATTCAGTTCATAGTCATTTTTTCCTATGCCTGCGCCCCTTTGATATTAACAGTTTGAAATTATATATAAGATCTTATTGCTACGCATGCAATTAGCAATTTCCCTATTCCATAATTAGCCACTTTTCCAGAATTCCACAAATATACAAACCGGTCGTTGAACTGCCCCATCATGATCTCTTTAATTTTACACATTTTACACTCAAAATTTTTGAAACATAAAATTTCACCGTGAAAAACTCAGCTATCCTGACTATCCCCATAACCCTTTTTTGAATCCTCTCTGATCGATTTTCAGAGCTTGCCATTCTTTCCTTTCTCTCCACCATCTCCGCCACCTTCGCACTTGTCTATAATAAAAGAAAATAAAAAGTCATAAAATTTGCGGGGGAATTATATTATTCATTTCAAAATCATGAAATCCTGTTCACATGGTGTGGCCTTCGCACGTTCACGAAACCTCCATTCCTTAATTGGTCTTCATTGTACCCACCACCTTTACATTTCTAAATATGCAATAAATAAACTTTACTACTAATAGTTCATCATGCACCACCAATAGAGATTGAAATTAATCAAGGAAAGGCTTGAGAAGCTTTCCCATTCACAAGCATTTAATCAAGATTTAGCAAAAAGTTACATTATCGACTCTAACTATTCATTTAAACCATCATTTGCAGCAAATCAATCTTCTCATAAACCTATGGAATAATCTCGACAACAGTTCTATGGAGATACAGTGAACATATTCGGGTGCAGGACCAGAACTTCCACTGGTCCAAGCCATTTTCTTATTACTCAATCTATGCTGCAGAGAACCAAGTAATTTGGACCTCTAGGATTGCCAATGCAGGCTGTGTCCCTGAGGTTTTTGACTGTAAGGACCTAGTCTCTTGGTGCGCTAATAAATATATTGTAGAGAAAAGAATTATTCTACTGCGGGACCGCTCTTATGTTTCTTTGTCACCTCAGATGTTCCACCAAATGTTGAAATTGCCAGAGCCAACATTGACATTCAAAGGAGAGGATTGCAAATAGTTCCTAGAAAAGAATAATAATGGATTGGACCTCTTGCCCCTTTTTTTTCAAAACCCATATCTAGTTCCTGAAGATATTACAAGCATCCAGGTTAGTTGAATTTAGAAATCCATTTCGTGAAATTGCCTGGTTGTTTACAAGAATAATGGGACATGAGTCCATAGGTACTGTTTCTCGCATGGCTCTTTATATTTTTCATTTCACAGTCAATGAACAAGACTTTTTTGATTGGGGCAGGTTAATTTCCTATGAAATCTCTTCCCAATTTTCAAACTACAAAAGGAAAAATAAATTTTATATGTCATCCTATTTAGTATTTGCAATAGCACATTCCTCTCAATTTTCGCAACTGTCTCTGTCCAAGAATGTCAACTGTGAATTCCACCCAGTAACATTCTGGTACCATGTCTTGTGGAAGCACAAGGCTTCCCATTGTTTTTATGAGGTTTTTAATGGCTTCCTGTCTGTTTTCAAAGTTTTGTTGTTAGGAGAAGATGCTCCCCACATATTTGAATAGGCAACTAGTTTTTTGGACAAAAAGGGGACACTTGAACATTTAGATAATTACACTGTCATAAGAATTTTTGGCTCCACGAAACAACATGCTCTCCTTCCATGTCACATTATGGAAAGAATGTTTTTTGTAGAAGTAGCATGCCAATAGAGCTACTGGTTCTATCTGCTCCAAAGGAAGAAAAAAAAAAAATCATTCCTCCACCTTGGAAAATAGGGGAGTTCGTGTTGAAAAACGTCAACAAAATTGACGATTTCGTAGCACATTTTAGCATGTCCAACCTAAGATATGTTGAATACATAAGAGGATTCGACCCCTGTGATATTTTTATACAACATTTACAAACACTTGGCCTTGGTGATTGTTTTGTAAAAAAACACCTGCCCAAAAACAGAGACAGTAGCAACAACGGTCCTGCCTCTGATGTCGGCGACGTAGAGACAGTGAAAAGCTGCACTAAATTGTACACGAAATAGGGGAAAGGCCCCAGTGACAAGAGTGTTCAATCCGAAAATACAACTCCAAAAAGTATGACATCCCAGAGCATCGCTCCAACGACCGATCACAACAACAAATAAATCCAGAGTTCTTCAAATGGAGGAGGAGGTAACGACCCTCCTCACTCTAAATTTGATAGTTCTCACAAGCTTCCAGTAGAGAAGAAGAGAAAAAAAAATGGGGCACGCAGAAAAGCTGGAAATTCAGATTGAGAACATGGAACTTGACATTGATGTGGATACCATGTTCCCCTTCCTTGATCAGCCCAGAGACGCCATCCACCATAGCCACCCAATGGACATATCCATTACCCAAAATTTTGATGTATATGAATCCTTCATGTTCTAGAGCGTTGTTTTTGATAGTCGGAACAAAAAATTGATAATTGAGAAAAAAATGTTAAAAATAAGAAAGGAAAATCTCATTTAGAGGTTGACGTTACCAACATGCGGTCGTCCCAAATCTATCAGCTTCACACCGCGACCGTACAAGAACTTCATGATTCCATTGGAGGCATCGAGACCGAGAATGACAAACTGAAGGAGTGATTCAAGGAATTGGAACATGCTTTCATTCCTATGTCATTGCTTGTCAATCCTTTGGCAATAGCCATGCCTGGCACTCCTGCACCCAATGAAAAAGCATCCTCCACCCTGCTCACATCCTGTAAAGGATATGTGGAGAACAATATCAAAAAAAGAATGGAATTGGTTACCGAGGCGTGGAAAAGATCACAAACCATCACTTCACTTGGAACCAGGGCACATAGCTTGCTCGAGCTTTTGCAGGCCGAATTAAAAGATGAAGAAAATTTCTTTTTAAAAATGGTCATCCCTTTTGGCAAGATTGTCAACAATATGACAGAAACAAAAAGAAGAGAAGAAGATCTTCCATCCAAAAACTGGATCGGCCAATTGAATGCATGTTGGAAATTAAAAGTAAACAACCTGCGTCTCATTGTTCAGTCATGTGAACAAGCCATATCAAAGAAAGATAAATTATTCACAAAGCTATCAAATATAGACTTAGCCGAGAAAAAAAACGACTTCCAAGACCCCCCTCTTAATCACAAACTCCTTTCCCTTAACCACGCAAGAGTTCGACAAACAGGTTGCTATGTTTAAGACATTGTTTTTGGAAAATGTTTACATCATCCTTCAATTTGATCAAGCTCATGTCCATTATTGGCTAGTCAAATATGCAGTACAGAATGAGGAAATTCATCAGGCTCTCTCTAATCTTTCTATCGAGCTCCAGGACTTAGAAAATGATCTTTTTAACATAAAAATATGGAATGAGATCAACGCCGCCCTAATGAGAGGCTACATTGAAGAATGGTTCGAAAGGAAATTGAAACAAGTCGTCGATGAAAGACAACATGCAGTTGTCCTTGAAACCACAGTCGTCGGCGACATCAATGAAACGACAGCCACAAGAAAATAGCCAAAGGACTCATATGTACCCTCACTGTAAGTTTACTCATCACATATTTCTTTGTTTATCAACCCAGTCATTCCAATTTCTTAAACACAGGCGTTATTCCAGTTTCTTAAACACAGATGTATAGGCAAACACTTATACCTTTCCATTTATTTTATTTTGTAGCTATTGCACTTTATCTTATTTCCACAATCATGTTTCTTGTACGCATTTCTCTAATGGTACACGGGAGCCCCAATCCCAGTCTACATGACAAACGCATTCAAATTTCGGTTTATATGTAACAATTTTTATTTTTATTTTATATTTCAAAATTTCCAGTAGTATGTAACAAAATTTTATTCTTTGACACATTTCAAATATAAATGCATTTAAATTTTTATATGTTACAGACTCTATTCTTATCTTTCACCACTAAGTATGACAAATGCATTTAATTTTTAATATGTTACAGACTTGTATTCTTATCCTTCAACAGTCTGTTTGGAAAATGCATTTACTCTTTTATATGTTACAGACTTTTCTTTTTTTATATATTTCAAAATAAATGGTGTTCAACAATGCAAAATGCATTGTCACCATATATTTTATGTCATCATATATTTTTATCTTTCAACAGTCCATATGGAAAATGCATTTAAATTTCGAAATTTATTCTTGCTCTGCCTGCCAACCATCATTTACTTTTGCCCCATCTAACATGATATACATGTTGCACACAACATTTCCGTGATATACATTCTACACCGAACACTTTGTTTCATTTACAATTCCACCACATTTTCCACAATTTTCTTTCTAGCCTCGTTGGCAGGCACTCAGCTGCCACGCAGCCTTGTTTTATACCATAACTTTTTGTTTCTTCTTATTTTTCTTATATTTTATGTTTTTCTAATTTTTATTTTATTTTATACCATAGTGTTTATTTTCTCTTATTTTTCTAGTCTTTCATCTTATTTTATACTACCACTTTTTACTTTCTCTTCTTATTTTTCTTATATTTTATGATTTTTCTAATTTTTTATTTTATTTTATACCATAGTGTTTATTTTCTCTTATTTTTATACCAATTTTTACTTTATGTTCTTATTTTTCCTTATATTTTATGATTTTTTTAATTTTTATTTTATTTTATACCATAGTGTTTATTTTCTCCTATTTTTCTAGTCTTTCATCTTATTAGTCCCTATTGTAGGCATAGAGGGACTATAGCGATCGATAATTCGTTGACTACATATTAGTTTGTCCTTTGACGCAAAATATTTGCACAATACCTATTGTTGGAACTATGGAATTAAAATAATATATTTTTATATAATAAAAAGTACCATATATGTACAGATCTGATTGGATAAGAGATTGAAGGTCTTATTGCCGACTTCGTTATTCCCAATGTTTTGTATGGAAATATATCCAATCTTTTTCTCGTATACAATATTTTTTAATCATATAATTTTCCTCTATATTGCTTGAAGGTGGATTAATGTTGGAATTAGTTCGAATGTTTGTATTAGCATTTTCTGCTAGTTGAATATATCCGTAAGTTTTGATATGTACTAAGCATATTGAAATGTTTTGATATCCAATCTTTATAGTGATTGAGAATTCCAAAGTTTATAGCGTCTTTGTCGGATGTATTTTTGTTAAAATGTATTGACACTTATTTTGAGATGCCTCAATACACTACTACATTGGGTGCAAATTACGACGGTTTAAAATTTTGTCGTATTTTTTTTGCTTTTTTTGGACTAAATATACCTTCTATTTTTTTTGAGGTCCAAATGTTGGTCGCTCTAGAGACCAACCTTCCAAGTTGGTTGTTTTAACGATGAAAGTTGGTCGGTAGAGTGACCAACCCCCAGTTAGTCTCTATAGTGACCAATAATGGCACGTGTGAGAATTAACGGTCATTTACAGAAAATCAATCCTATATATATCTCAGTTACGACAAATTTTATATAGTTGAGACAATCATTTTCTACAGTTGTGAAAATCATTCAGGTGTTCTGATGCAATGGTGTTCTGGTTTTTTATGAAATATTGATTTCAATTCTCTTTCAAGAAGAGAAACATTGAATTGATCAGACTCTACATAGTTGATATTTTGAAGGTTAGTACTTAAAAAAAAATTGTGTGATTTAGTAATTTGGTGCTATTGAACTATTTTATGGTTTATTTTCACTCCTTAAATCAAATTTTATCGTTTATTTTAACTCCTTAGAAAGATTTTATGGTTTATCCACTTTTGATAGAGTAAAAAGATTATTGATTCAGCTACAATCACTCTAATTAGATTCAATCACTCTAATTTTGTTCTYATATTTCATGGAACTTCTTGAATATCTAAGTATCCTTGCCTTAGTAAATTTACATTTAGGGTTTCCTCCTTGAGTTGGAAAAGAACCAACTAGAAGTGAAGAGCAGTGGATTTTTAGTTGATATTGGGCATCAGTGGGCAACAGTACTCTTTTGTATCCCTAAAGCTACCCTAATTTTTATTAGGGACTTAATATTATATAGTGTGATCCACATCCTCTCATTAATGTTTCATTCTTTTAGGAGTCATGATGTCCCTTATTTTTTCTAAACATGCTGTATAATTTTCATTACAAATATCTAAATATATACCAAATTATTTGAATAGATTTGTATATTGTACTTATAATGTTTCAATGGATTTGTT
>JZKD02S0065638.1:341255-357994 GCA_000966675.3 Picea glauca
CTCATCCTCTGAGATTGCAATTTTCCTTTTCCCCAAATCCTCTTCCACCTCTTTCGTGAGAGTTGTGATACGATCTCTATTTTATGGATCGAGTTTGTCCCGGGTCCTCCATATGTCACTATAATTTCTTGGCTTCCAATAGTAATGGATTGTTGTTTTTCCTTACGCAACCATTTCATGTTGGAGCTCCTCCCTGTCTGGATTTTCCATTATGGGTTCATGTTGCCAGGTGTCCTCCCAGAATCTGGTCGTTTGACCATTTCTGACTTCCCAGAATCTATGTTTATGAATCCATTTCTTTTTGCACCAAGCAAGATTCTAGATGGTTGATCCCTCCCTTGTGCCCATGATTCGAATTTGGTCTTGATCATTGATGTTTGGGGCATACTTGGCCTTCTAGAGGTTTTCCCATGGTACTGATTTGTCCTTGACCCATCTCCACCATAGTTTTTCCCCGTAGGCTTTGTTGGTTACCTGTGGGTCTTGTAACCCTAGACCGCCTTTGTCTTTTGGTCGACAAATCTTCTCCCAGGCTACCAGGGCCCATTTCTTTTTATTTTCATCACCTCACCATAGGAAATCTATTTGAATGGCTCTTATCTTTTGAAGCATCCCTTTGGGAGCAGGGAACACTGACATCATATAAGCCAGAATTGTTTGTAGGACCTCTTTGGTGAGGATAAGCCTCCCTGCCAAGTTGAGAGCTATGTAAGTTCGATTTTTTACCCTCTTCTACAGTTTGTTGATCACTCCTTCCCACGCTTCCATTTTTCAAGCTCTATCCATTAGGGGGATTCCCAAGTATTTCATTGGGAGCATTTTGCGTTCAAACCCCAGAATGTTGGCTACATTCCTTTGGATTGGAGGATTGGTGTTGAAGAAATAGATCATGGATTTGGAGTAGTTGATCTCTGCCCCTGAGGCTTCCCCAAATTCTTATAATATTCTTTTATAGGTTTTTGCTTCCTTGACCGTGGGTGTTCCATGGAGAAGGGTTTCATCAATGAACTGTTGGTGTGTGGAGTTTGGATAGTCTTCAAAGCATTTGATTCCTTTTAGTTCCCCTGCTGCAGTTGCACTTTTTATGCTTATGTTGAGCCCTTCCATCATTAGAATGAACAGGAAGGGGGACAACGGGTCTCCTTGTCTGATGCCTCTTGAAGGCCAGAAGGGTTTTTTCGGGGCTCCATTAATTAGGAGTGAGCAGCTTGTCATTGAGACTAGATTGACAATTCAGTTGATCCATTGTTGTTCAAACCCAAAGGCTTCCAGCGTTTTGTCCATATAGTGCCAGCTAATATTGTCGTAATCCTTCGCCAGGTCAATTTGGATTATCATATTCCCTCTCCTTTGGATATTTAGCATGTTTATAAGTTCATGGGCATGGATGATGTTATCCAATATTTGTCTTCATTCTACGAAACCCGCCTGCTCCTATGAAATCAATGTGGGTAGGAGTGGTTTCAGTCTATTGGCTATGACTTTGGATATTATATTTTAAACAACATTTCATAAATCTATCGTCCTGTAGCGATCTGGGGTCCTTCATTTTATTTTTGGATTAGAGTGATCATTGTGCCATTTAACTCTTTCAAGAAGGAAGTCAAACATCTGGAGTCTTCCACCACCCCATAAACATCATGTTTAACCACTTCCCAACAGGCTTTGAAAAATTCCACTGTGAAGCCATTTGGGCCTGGGGCCTTTCCATTGGGCATCTCCTGGACCACTTGGTCAATTTCCTCCTTTGTTATGGGTTTGCTTAGATTGATGTTTTGTTCCTATGTGAACAGCCTGGGGCTGTGCTTAGTTATCCTTTGTTATCCTTTGTATTTTTCTCCCCTTCTTTTAGCCACCTAATTCTGGAATTTTGGCGCCAGAGTGTTTCTTCCTACTGGAATATTGCATCCCATTCCTGGGTCATTTGGATCTCTTCTCTTTTTCGATACTTTGTGTAACCCTCTTTTATGCAGAGTTCCTAGAGTATCCTCATTCTATCCTCAATATTTTTTTTTCTCTTGGTTTATGTTCCCAAAGATTTCCTTGTTCCACTCTTTGAGTTTGTGTTTGATGTACTTGAGTCTCTTATAAATTTTGAACATCCTTGTCCCTTGATCTGGTAACTCCTCTCGCCACCATTGGTTGATGTTCTCCTTGAAGTTGGGATGTTCGATCCAGAATTTCTCAAATCTAAAAGGTATGTTCTTCGGAGTGGTTTGGAAGTTTGTTTCCAATTGGATTGGCCAATGGTATGAACCCCCATGGTAGGATTCTGCAATCTAAAGTTAGTCCCTGCAAAATCATGGATTTTGACACGAGGAATCTGTCTAGCCTTGTAGATACCTGGTAGTGATTACTTTGTTTCTTGTTCTAGGTGAACTGGCCATTGTTGGTTCGGATGTCTACCATCTCCATTGTATCAATGAAAGATGAGAATTCCCCCGCATCTCTATCTAGTGTCCTAGTGCCCCCTTTTTTCTCTGCAAGTGTCATGATTATGTTGAAGTCCCCTACCAAGATCCAGTGGAGGTTGCAAGATCCGGCCTTTAGATTTTCTAGGTCTACGAGCATTCTCCTTTTTTCCTCCAACCTCTAGGGACCATACACATTGGTGCATAGAATCGCCTTGATGTTACCTATAATTTGCATGTTAACCAAGAGTGTGTGTCTTGTAGCTTAAGCTGCTAGTAGGTTCAATGATTGTGGGTTCCATAAGGTGAGTATACTTCCTGCCATCTATTGGCCTTCGACAACCATCATCTGGTACTTGCTCCATTGTTTTTTACTGATTGTTTCCATTCTGTCTACTATGCATTTTCTCTCTTGAATGAAACAAAGGTCATGTTGTTCCTTCCTTGGTCTATTTTTAAGTATTATTTGCTTTCATGGTTTGTTTAGGCCTCTTATATTCCATTTGATAATATTCATTTAAACATGTGGGGGGGAGTTGGGAAATATTTTTTTTATCTTACCTGAATTTATCAGTAGGGCTCCTAGTTCTTGTAGGGATACATTGTTTGATTTCCTGCCTTTCTTCTACCTCATCTTCTTGGGTGAGTGATGTGGGTTTCCCTCGCCTACTTTGATTCCCAGATGTCTTATCTCATTGTGCATATTCTTGATCCCTCTAGATTTTTCTTCCTCCCTTAGAAGGAAAAGGTATTGGATACGATGTAGTTGCTCCCTTGGCACACTGTCTACTCCTTGTTTTTTCCATTTCTCTAGGATGTTCGGGAGATCTATGTCTTCTCTTTCCAAAATGTCTCTAAGATCAGGATATTTTGTGCCTACCTCATTCAGTGTCATCTCCGAATCTCCGCATAACTCCTGCATTGGGGTATTGGCATCTTTGATTCCTCCTTCCGTAGGACTTGTGTTACCTCCATGTTCTCTCTTATTGCCTGGAATATCGGTGTTCTCCTGAGTTGCTTGTTCCCTAGCTACTCTATCTTTTGTCTTTTCCTTTCCTCCTTCTTCCCCTTGGCTAGCCCTATCCCGTCCTTCTGGTCTAGTCCTGGCTTTCAAGTTGCTTTATGTTGGGGCTTTCCTTGGTTTCTTGTTTTCTCTATTTCTATGGTTCAGTTTTACAAACCCGTCCTCATCCTATTGTGCTTTGGTGTTTTCTATTTCTTGTTTTTTATTTAGTGTACATTCTCTGATTAGGTGTCCATGTTCATGGAATCTTCTGAATCTAAAAGGGATCTGCTCATAATTGATTCTTTGTATCCATTCCTCATCCCTGAATTCTAGGCTTATGGCTTCCGGGAGTTCCCCTGACACATCCATATCTATGAAGATCCTTGCATAGGATACATATCTCCCTTTTAGGGTTGCTTCCGATGTCTTAACATAACATATTTTCCAATTTTGTTCCCAATTGCTTCAAAGGTGTACGACAACCAGTAATCTAGCAGTAAGGAGTAAAACCTCAGCCAGACTAGGACATTTTTAAAGGTTTCTTTCTTTGGGGAGAAGGTTTCCTTCCACAGCCGCATGTACAACCCTGATGAGGCATGGAAATATGCCCCCCCCTCAAAGACTTTATTCCTATCCTCCAGGTTCATGAAGATTGATGTGAAGAATCCTTTCGAACCCAGGTGGAGTTCCACTTCTCCACTTGGCTTCCATTGATATTTTATCTAGTTGCGCAACGTTCTTTCTGTGGGCCACAACCCTATGAACTTGCAGATTAGTGCATGCATCTACATTTGGTCCCGGTAGAGTTGTGTTTGTGGGTCTTCCAATATAACCTTGGGTATCATTGTTGTTTTAGGTTTGCATGGGTTGTGCCCATCTGCCCCGCTAGGGTTCGTTGGTTCCTGCGCAACCTTCTAGGTTTCTCTGGTTTCCTCCCCCACTCGATCCTTTTTTTCCTGGTTGCTCTCCTATCTCTTTTCCGATATTGATCCCGAGGTGCTCCTAAGTAGTTCTTTGAAACCAACGCGCCACAGGCCTTTCCCCCTGTCCACCACTATCTGCTTGTATGGTGGGTGTTGCGCCTATTTTATCACCTAAATGAGAAAAATAGAGGTGCTTACAAGCTTAGTTAGGTTAGCTAAGCAAGACAACAGTGAAGGAAAGGTTTAGAAAAAGAAACATAAAATACTAAGCTAAGAATCAAACTAAGAAAGGAAAGAACAACTAAACTATTGAGCATAAGGATATAAGAACAAGAAACCAATAAGACTCATATCACCAATGGAAAGGATTTCATTAATGAAAAGAAAACACCAAGAAGAAAGAGGACTTTGGGTCCCTTCTTCCTCCAAGGGAGGGCTCTTGGACCCCCACAATTGAGCTCTTCTTACAACTTTGAAACTTGAAAGAAATGGTGAAAGAACCCCAAGCTAATCCACTCAAAAGGTGAGGTGGATTGCCCAAATGGAATGATGCTAGTATGCTCTTGATGAGAAAAGAGGATTCCCCAAGAGAATAGCAACAGCATAACTTTGCAAATGAATTCCTTGAAAAAGTAGTGCACCCATGGCCTTGTTTTATAGCACCACTTTGAGGTATTGTGCAACTAGCTTTTAGTGTGAAAATGGGCTATTTAGGGCATTTTTAGGTCTTTGACCAACCACCCAGTCGGATCTAGCCGAGATTTGGATATCAAATCAACTTGGAAGTTGAACCAGAAGTGGGTGGGAGGCCAACCAATATCATAAATGCACCATTCTCAAGTGTGCATGGATTTTAGCAACCACAGTTGTGCATCGTGCGCATGTGCACTTTTCTTGCATCTTTGGATGGTGCATGTGCGCGCGCGCCCTGTGTAGTCATAGCACACCTTGATTTTATGACTGGTTGTATAGTTTTGGACCTTTTGGAAATGTTGTTTTGGTAATTTTGGTCCATGGGTGAACTCATAGCTATTTGAATATGTTGGATTCCTGTAACCATTTGCGGATGAAATTTTAGTGATAACTGATGCCCCCTGATGGATGAGGTTAGGAGCATACGTATAGCCGAAATTCATCAATGTTTCTTCTACTGAGAGTGTCGTTGTAAGAAAGAGTGATAGTGAGAGTATAAAGAGTGACCCGTTGGAGGGAGAAGGGCACCTATAGGACCCAACCTTCCATAAGCTATGTAAAATAAATTGTGTACAAACAAGGCGGGCATGCGCCATGCTCGTGTCATGTAACTAAAAAAGAAGGGTGTTGTATACTAACTAAAACTGTGTGTTGATGTAGACAATTGCAACGCCCTTGGGGGTGGTTGTGATAAAGGCAGAGGAAAATTCTGAAGAGGAACATACTTTGAACAGTGGGAAATGACACATGTAAGAAGTATCATGGATTCTGTAAGCATTGATAGCCCAACCAATTTTAGAGGTCTTCCGCAAATATAAGAAACAACTGCAATAGTCTCAAAGTAAGACCCACCGTAACATGAGAAAGTGTTGAAGTCAAATGTTATGGGGGTCAATGATAGCAGGGAGTAATTATGGTTCTCCCTGTGTCGTCCGATACCTCTCATTGGAAAGGAAATGAGAATCAAGATACTGTCGTCCTTCTAGAAACTGTGTTGATGTTGACAAAAGGGGGACGCGACGCCAAGAAGAAAAGGGCTTCGTGAAATCTACTAGGTGAGTTTAGGAACTGAGGATGTACATGGACGAAGTCAATATGTGTGGAGACTCAAGACTACCCTTGGTTGGGGGTAGATGTGAATTATAAGTGGCCTCAACTGTTCAACTAGGTCGAGTGTCAGGGGGACAACAACACGTGGGATAAGTTGTGCTAGAGGCGGGACAAAGTGAACAAACTCAGAGAGCAGAGGTAGGTGGCCTATGGGATACTTGGAGTATATGGATGATGTCAATAGGAGTAGATGATAAGGAGTGCCCCAACCAAGGGTGATATGGGTTACGTTTTCCAAGAAGGTCGTGAAAGGTGACGACAAAAAGCTATGTAACATGATGGAAATAACGGCTTAATTACAAAAAGAGTTAAAAAATCCATGGGGATAATAATGCAGATATAGAAACAGGTGCTCCAATGTAGGAGGGTTTGGCTTGTGGATGGCGTAAGTTGGTGGAGAAAACAAGTGGAGGGTGGGTGCCTCGTAGGCTGGTTTCTGTAGTAGGGTAATGTATGGAGGGAAATTTGAGGATGGGAAGATTGATGATGGGAGAAATGGATGGTAATGATGTTGCAGGAGTGCAGTTAAAATAATCCGTGAGGAAGTGCCTTGTGAGTCCAGTGGGTAGGCTAGAAAAATGAGGAGAAGGAATATGTGGTTGATTCGTGACATGATGTAAGACTATCAGGACTCCCATTCCTAAAGGGTTGAAAACAGCATGAGTGTCAAAGTTCCAATGGGTCTATGAGTGGGACAACTCATGTGGGGGAAAGTGCTACTGGGTGGCAGTACCCAAAATGCAGTGGAGGTGGTGGTACTACAGAGCCAGATATGAGGACCCTAAAGGAAAATTTCAGAGGGTGTGACTAGAGATGCAATTGAGATTCAAAGGGAATGATTACATGCCAGTGTTGATTATATACCTGAAGGGCTTGCGTTGGTGTATGATGACCAAGTACCTGCACACATGAAAACCAAATACCCAACTTGAACAATATCTGAAGAGAATTAAGAATACAAGCATTTATTTGATAATTTTGAACATGAGCATGCGTACCTGGAAGGGGTATGGAAAAAAGCGCTCCCCGGGGGCTAACGATGAAAAGTGGCCCGGGGACTATCTTGATGTAGAGGACGGGGTACTGATCCCGTGGATGAATATTGAAAAATGGACACTTGGAGCTCTTGGAATGGGGTCTGGAAGTTTGGCAAAAAGGACTATATATAGTTGTAGGGCCCCCATTGCCACCTCATTTGTACCTATTGTCAAAGTGATTGGACGAGAGATATTTAGAGGAGATTTGGATATTTCGAGAGAACGAGGCAGTCGATTCAGGACCAGCGAGATTCAGGTTAGTGGTCTTATCGTCCTGCATAGAATAAGGTTTTCTATTTGTGGGCAGGGCCTGTACGGAGGGCCATATAGGGAGTTTTGTGGGTGTGGGCCCCTCAGTGCACGGGCGATTCGAAAATATGCGTGCATGGGTGCATGCATGTTATCCGGATATCTGCGCACGGGTACGCCCTAAGGGGGGAAAAGGGTGTGCATGGTATGCACGCCTGTTAGCTAAACAGCTGCTCATGGGTGCGCGACTATGTAGTGGACAGGCGTTATGTGATGCGTGCCTGTGTTCATGATAGAGGCACATGAAGGTGCCTCTATATGGACGACAGGCGCGCATAGATGCGCGTCTGTATGATGAACAGGTGCACATGTGTGTGCACTTGTGGGGTGAACATGAAATCATGTGTGCACACCTGTGGGGTGAATAGGCATGCATATGTGCGCGCCTGCGGGTTTAAACAATCCCGCCTTTGGGGCAAGGCTGACGGGTGCAAAACTCATCTTTTTAGGATATTTTAATGTGTTTATGCTTGAGATGGCTAATCTAGGACTAGATTATGTGGTTGCAGGTGATCATTAGGACGATGTTGGTCCATTGGCGAGAGAGGGACTGGTCACAGCTTAGGGAGGCTGTGGCTATTGAGGAGCCGGCGGTTTGTGCCACTTTGGCAGCTTTTGGGCTGCTAAAGTTTTTTGAGTGCCCTTTGATATGGGCCCAGGAGTACCTCCTATAGTTCTTGATCTAGATGTGGAGTCCGGATATGCATTGTTTTATGGTGCAGGGTGAGTAGCTAGCCTTCACTGCGGTGGAGGATGTGTATTTTCTGACTGGGCTCCCTTTTCAGGGAACTCCCTTACCGGCGGAGCCCGTGTTACCTAGGGATGGGAAATTGGCTACCTTAGGCCGGAGGTATTGTTCAAGAGATGACTTTATGTCAGGCTCTGTGGTGAGTATCGGGGCTATGGATTCTTTGGTTCATCGCTATGTAGCAGCGATGGTTGTGAGGGTTTATGGGTCCCTTTTGACTCAGCAGATTAGTGGTGGTCAGATGAGGATTATGGGGAGGGCATTGGGAGGAGATCATTTTGTCTAGGGCTTGATGTTGCATGCCAAGATGGTAGGGCAGCTTGACAGGTGTTGGGTTGCGGACTCAAGGGAATTTTCCTTTGGGTTCATCTTGGTGGCATGGTTTTTGGAGAGGGTGTCGATGTTGTGCCCTAGAGTTTTATTGGGCACACCTGGTGCATGAGAGCCACGACTGATGTGGTGTTCGCGGATTTTGATTTGCCACGGTGGTGGGGAGGGTGGCCATTTTTTTACAGCTAAGGCTGTAAAGGTGTGGTGACAGATGCCGCAGATCTTACTGCAGTATCCGTACTGTGGGGTGGACTTCCGGGGTGATCCGGATATGGTTTTACCTCCAGGAGAGGTGTTTCACCACTGAGGTATGATGTGAAGTTTTATGTTTTGATATTTAGATAGTATAGCATGTGTATTATGTATAGATGGATGTTGATGCTATCCTTTGCTTGTTTGTATGTGTAGATGTGGGACCTCACTGGCGTGAGGTTGAGTGGGTTAGAGCGTCGGCTCGTCAGGGGCCAGTGAGACCTCCACGAGGAGAGCCATGGGTGGGAGAGAGACGACGGCACGAGGATGTTGAGGTGAGACCAGATGGCAATGAGAGAGTAGCTAGGAGACATCGTTTTGACGACCCTGATGTAGGGCCATCACATGTTCCTTCAGTCGAGGTCGAGGGAGATTTTGAGGATATTCGTCGTCGCTTGGAGGCAATGCTACAAGGTGTTCCTGAGGGCATGTGGTCATGCATCCAGGATGAGGGCATCCTAGAGTAGTGTGTGGTATTTCCGTTGATGTGGTGGACCATGGTTCGACAATCAACAGTAGCAGGTGATGTGATGACCGGGCGGTTACCTCCAGGTCCGTAGGGACTGATAGTGGGTGGGGCACCACCGCCTAAGGGAGGGCCATGAGGTGGTGCTCTAGAGGCACCATGAGTGTCTCTCTGTGTATTTTTGTATATTGTATATAGGCTGGTGAGCCCATTTTGGTGTAGTGACACCAGTTTTGTACCGAGGTGCTTCACTGGCCTGCAGATTTTGTACATGATGTATTCTATGTGTATGTAAACATTTTGATGGCACTGTTGACCGACATTTATATATATATGGATATACATTTTTTGGGGGTCTTTGTGATGTTCACATGTGTGTGAGAATTGTTTAATGTTATGTATGATGTCTAATATGTATGTTGTGATAGACTTTTGATGGTTTATGTGGGTGTAAAGGTGTCTTGATGTGATATATGCCAATCGAGTACAATGTTAGCTAGGTTATATGTGATTTGATTAAATTGTCTTGGAATATGTGTAAATGTAATGAAATCAAAATGTCGAGATAAAAGTCTAACTTGCAGGTATTTGCGAAAAATCCAAGGATCGCGAACACGGTACACATTGTTGAGTTGGAGGACGACTAGTTGGGATTCAAGTAAGATGCTAAGGTGACAAATACGATGATGGATGGCATCGGCAAGGAGGCCAATGACGGCAGTGTACTCGGCTTGGTTGTTGGTTGTTGAACCCAAACATATGCCACTAGAGTGGAGCATTTCATGTGAGGGGGAATAGAGGGCCCAAGCTGCCGAAGAGAGATTTTGTGTCCAACGGCTGGCATTGTCGGCGTAACCAATGTGGTGGGTCGGTGGAGGAAGCATCTGTCAATAACACAAATGATATTTTAGATGTGAGGTATGGAAAAAAAATATATTAAAAACACTAAAAAGGAAATAACCTAATGTAGAATGGCTACGCTTAGGCGTAAAATTTCTCGTTGATAGGTTCTTTGAGAGAGAGGCCCTCGGGGGAAGCCAAGATGTATGCTCCTTTGGTGAGGCAATGTTGGATAATGTAGGGGCCATGCCATAGGGACTCAAATATTCCATGACCGAGGGTATCGTGAGTGATATCATAAGCAAGGATGAGGTCACCTTCGTGAAATGAGTGAAGGTTGACATGGCGATCAAAGGTGGACTTTGACCATTTTTTGGCTGCCTCATTGTTATGTAATGAATATCGGTGGTCTTCATTCAGGGACTCTAAGTTCATCAAACGCTGCTCCATTGGAGCACTGTCGGGTAATAGCTCAATTACAGTGCGTAAGGTGGGAATTTCGCACTCAATAGGAAGAGTGGCCTCAACCCCGTGGACTAGATGAAATGGTGTGAAATTAGTAGCCATTTTCACGGCCATACGGTAATCCCATAGCACGGAAAATAACATATGATGCCAATTGGTCTTATGTTTGTTACTGTGGACTGTAACATGGTCTTGAGGGCCTTGTTAACTACTTCGACCTATCCGTTGGACTGAGGGTAATATGGTTAGGAAAAATCATGGGAGAATCCTAACTGGGATGAGAGTTCGATGAAAATCTCATTCTCGAAATGTTTCTCATGATTAGAGACTAGTTGGAGTGGTACGCCAAAGAGGGATATGACATGATTAAAGAAAAAATGTGTTGCGGTGTCAGCAGTGTTGTTGAAAGTAGGCATGGCTTCAGCCCACTTTGTGAAGTAATCGACTGTGACAATGATGTATTTGCATCCATTGTTGGATGGGGGGTTACAAGTCATGAATTCGATGCCCCATTTACAAAAAGGGCCTGCAGTAATGACTGGGTGGAGAAGAGTAGGTGGTGCTCATGCTTTGTTAGCATAAAACTGACATTTATTGCATCGCTTCACGGCATGAATGCAATCATGAAACAATGTAGGCCAAAAGTAACCTACGCAGATGATTTTTTGAGTGGTGGAAATCCCCAAGAGATGGCCCCCTCACGCACTTCTATGGCATTCGTTTAAGACTCTATCGGCCTCGTCAATAGTTAAGCATCGATGGAGTATGGTTTCGACCCCTCATCGATATAAGATATCTCCGAAGAGGAGGTAGTGGGGGGCCTGGTGGTGAATACGGCGGTGATCATCTCATGAGAGGTGGTTACCGAATTTTTGGGTTCAGAGGTAAATGAGGAGATCGTCGTACCAAGGGTCATCCAAAGTGATGTAAAAGAGGTGTTCATCGGGGAAGTCGATATTGACAGAGGCACTGGTAGTATCGGAGGGGAAGGCTGTGACAAGTTCGGCGAGGATGAGAGATTTCTTGCTCTTGGGTGTTGAAAATTCGAGGTCATACTCCTGAAGGATAACGATCCATCGGGCAAATTTTCCATTAATTTGTCGACGACTGAGCAAGTATTGTATGGGGTTGGAATCCGCTATGACTTTGGTTGTGTGAAGCAAAATGTAATGGCGTAGTTTCTGGACTACGAGAATGACTACAAGGGCTAGTTTCTCTTAGTGATTATACTTCAAGGGTGGCCCTAAGAGGTTTTTACTAATGTAGTAAATGACATGCTCACGATCATCATCGTCGATTTGAACGAGAACTCCTGCTACTGAAACAGCTGATGTTGATATGTAGAGGATATAGTCACGATTATAGTCGGGTGAAATAATTAAATTGGAATTGGAGAGTGCCATTTTAAGATCGTCGAAGGATTTTTGGGCATGTTCATCCCAATGGAATGGGATGTCGTGGCATAGTAAGAAAATGAAACCATGTGCTCGAGTGGCATAGTCTAGAACAAATCGCCTTAAAAATATAGCTTTTCCTTGTAGGCTCTGGAGTTGGCATAAATTCCAGGGGGGTGGAATTTTTGTGATGGCCTGGAATTTGAGGGAATCCATGGTAATACCTATTAGCGTCAGAAGTCACTCCTGGATTTCTAGAAAGAGCAGAGCCCTATGCCCATCAGTTTTATGTCATGGTAGTTTATAGATGGGATGACCGAATGGAATCCAACTCAAAACAATATCATTCCAACTCCAAAACTAGGCCAGGCGTGCATAGGTGAGTGAGGTCTTATATAAACTTCAGATAGTGAGTTGTAGTAAAGGGTGAACATGTGGAAGACTTATATAAGAGAAAAGCAGAGGTCTGTTATTAACATCGGGTTTCTAACAGGCTGAGGAAGAAGACGTCCAAATGCAATATCATCTTACATTCAAACACAAAGCCAGAGAATGCAATAATGCAACAATAAATNGAGTATCGGGGCTATGGATTCTTTGGTTCATCACTATGTAGCAGTGATGGTTGTGAGGGTTTATGGGTCCCTTGTGACTCAGCAGATTAGTGGTGGTCAGCTGAGGATTATGGGGGGGGCATTGGAAGGAGATCATTTTGTCGGAGGCTTGATGTTGCATGCCAAGATGGTAGGGCAGCTTGATAGGTGTCGGGTTGCGGACTCAAGGGACTTTGCCTTTGGGTCCATCTTGGTGGCATGGTTTTTGGGGAGGGTGTTGATGTTGCACCCTAGAGTTTTATTGGGCGCACCTGGTGCGTGAGAGCCACGACTGATGCGGTGGTCACGGATTTTGATTCGCCATGGTGGTGGGGAGGGTGGCCATTTTTTTACAAACGAGGATATAAAGGTGTGGCGACAGATGTCGTAGATATTACTGCAGTATCCGTACTGTGGGGTGGACTTCCGGGGTGATCCAGATATGGTTTTACCTCTAGGAGAGGTGTTTGACCACCGAGGTATGATGTGAAGTTTTATGTTTTGATATTTAGATAGTATAGCATGTGTATTATGTATAGATGGATGTTGATGCTATCCTTTGCTTGTTTGTATGTGAAGATGTGGGACCTCACGGGCGTGAGGTTGAGTGGGTTAGAGCGTCGGCTCATCAGGGGCCAGTGAGACCTCCACAAGGAGAGCTGCGGGCGGGAGAGAGACGACGACACAAGGATGTTGAGGCGAGACCAGATGGCGATGAGAGAGTAGCTAGGAGACATCGTTTTAACAACCTTGATGCAAGGCCATCACATGTTCGTTCCGCCGAGGTCGAGGAAGATTTTGAGGATATTTGTCGTCGCTTGGAGGCGGTGCTACAAGGTGTGCCTAAGGGCATGTGGTCGTGCATCCAGGATGAGGGTGTCCTAGAGCAGTGTGTGGGAGTTTCACTGATGTGGCGGACCATGGTTCGATGAGCAGCAGTAGCAGTTGCTGCGATGACCGAGTGGTTACCTCCATGTCCGGAGGGACTGATAGTGGCTGGGGCACCACCGCCTAAGGGAGGGCCAGGAGGTGGTGCTCTAGAGGCACCATGAGTGTCTCTGTGTGTATTTTTGTATATTATATATAGGCTGGTGAGCCCATTTTGGTGTAGTGACACCAGTTTTGTACCGAGGTGCTTCACTGGCCTGCAGATTTTGTACATGATGTATTCTATGTGTATGTAAACATTTTGATGGCACTGTTGACCGACATTTATATATATATGGATATACATTTTTTGGGGGTCTTTGTGATGTTCACATGTGTGTGAGAATTGTTTAATGTTATGTATGATGTCTAATATGTATGTTGTGATAGACTTTTGATGGTTTATGTGGGTGTAAAGGTGTCTTGATGTGATATATGCCAATCGAGTACAATGTTAGCTAGGTTATATGTGATTTGATTAAATTGTCTTGGAATATGTGTAAATGTAATGAAATCAAAATGTCGAGATAAAAGTCTAACTTGCAGGTATTTGCGAAAAATCCAAGGATCGCGAACACGGTACACATTGTTGAGTTGGAGGACGACTAGTTGGGATTCAAGTAAGATGCTAAGGTGACAAATACGATGATGGATGGCATCGGCAAGGAGGCCAATGACGGCAGTGTACTCGGCTTGGTTGTTGGTTGTTGAACCCAAACATATGCCACTAGAGTGGAGCATTTCATGTGAGGGGGAATAGAGGGCCCAAGCTGCCGAAGAGAGATTTTGTGTCCAACGGCTGGCATTGTCGGCGTAACCAATGTGGTGGGTCGGTGGAGGAAGCATCTGTCAATAACACAAATGATATTTTAGATGTGAGGTATGGAAAAAAAATATATTAAAAACACTAAAAAGGAAATAACCTAATGTAGAATGGCTACGCTTAGGCGTAAAATTTCTCGTTGATAGGTTCTTTGAGAGAGAGGCCCTCGGGGGAAGCCAAGATGTATGCTCCTTTGGTGAGGCAATGTTGGATAATGTAGGGGCCATGCCATAGGGACTCAAATATTCCATGACCGAGGGTATCGTGAGTGATATCATAAGCAAGGATGAGGTCACCTTCGTGAAATGAGTGAAGGTTGACATGGCGATCAAAGGTGGACTTTGACCATTTTTTGGCTGCCTCATTGTTATGTAATGAATATCGGTGGTCTTCATTCAGGGACTCTAAGTTCATCAAACGCTGCTCCATTGGAGCACTGTCGGGTAATAGCTCAATTACAGTGCGTAAGGTGGGAATTTCGCACTCAATAGGAAGAGTGGCCTCAACCCCGTGGACTAGATGAAATGGTGTGAAATTAGTAGCCATTTTCACGGCCATACGGTAATCCCATAGCACGGAAAATAACATATGATGCCAATTGGTCTTATGTTTGTTACTGTGGACTGTAACATGGTCTTGAGGGCCTTGTTAACTACTTCGACCTATCCGTTGGACTGAGGGTAATATGGTTAGGAAAAATCATGGGAGAATCCTAACTGGGATGAGAGTTCGATGAAAATCTCATTCTCGAAATGTTTCTCATGATTAGAGACTAGTTGGAGTGGTACGCCAAAGAGGGATATGACATGATTAAAGAAAAAATGTGTTGCGGTGTCAGCAGTGTTGTTGAAAGTAGGCATGGCTTCAGCCCACTTTGTGAAGTAATCGACTGTGACAATGATGTATTTGCATCCATTGTTGGATGGGGGGTTACAAGTCATGAATTCGATGCCCCATTTACAAAAAGGGCCTGCAGTAATGACTGGGTGGAGAAGAGTAGGTGGTGCTCATGCTTTGTTAGCATAAAACTGACATTTATTGCATCGCTTCACGGCATGAATGCAATCATGAAACAATGTAGGCCAAAAGTAACCTACGCAGATGATTTTTTGAGTGGTGGAAATCCCCAAGAGATGGCCCCCTCACGCACTTCTATGGCATTCGTTTAAGACTCTATCGGCCTCGTCAATAGTTAAGCATCGATGGAGTATGGTTTCGACCCCTCATCGATATAAGATATCTCCGAAGAGGAGGTAGTGGGGGGCCTGGTGGTGAATACGGCGGTGATCATCTCATGAGAGGTGGTTACCGAATTTTTGGGTTCAGAGGTAAATGAGGAGATCGTCGTACCAAGGGTCATCCAAAGTGATGTAAAAGAGGTGTTCATCGGGGAAGTCGATATTGACAGAGGCACTGGTAGTATCGGAGGGGAAGGCTGTGACAAGTTCGGCGAGGATGAGAGATTTCTTGCTCTTGGGTGTTGAAAATTCGAGGTCATACTCCTGAAGGATAACGATCCATCGGGCAAATTTTCCATTAATTTGTCGACGACTGAGCAAGTATTGTATGGGGTTGGAATCCGCTATGACTTTGGTTGTGTGAAGCAAAATGTAATGGCGTAGTTTCTGGACTACGAGAATGACTACAAGGGCTAGTTTCTCTTAGTGATTATACTTCAAGGGTGGCCCTAAGAGGTTTTTACTAATGTAGTAAATGACATGCTCACGATCATCATCGTCGATTTGAACGAGAACTCCTGCTACTGAAACAGCTGATGTTGATATGTAGAGGATATAGTCACGATTATAGTCGGGTGAAATAATTAAATTGGAATTGGAGAGTGCCATTTTAAGATCGTCGAAGGATTTTTGGGCATGTTCATCCCAATGGAATGGGATGTCGTGGCATAGTAAGAAAATGAAACCATGTGCTCGAGTGGCATAGTCTAGAACAAATCGCCTTAAAAATATAGCTTTTCCTTGTAGGCTCTGGAGTTGGCATAAATTCCAGGGGGGTGGAATTTTTGTGATGGCCTGGAATTTGAGGGAATCCATGGTAATACCTATTAGCGTCAGAAGTCACTCCTGGATTTCTAGAAAGAGCAGAGCCCTATGCCCATCAGTTTTATGTCATGGTAGTTTATAGATGGGATGACCGAATGGAATCCAACTCAAAACAATATCATTCCAACTCCAAAACTAGGCCAGGCGTGCATAGGTGAGTGAGGTCTTATATAAACTTCAGATAGTGAGTTGTAGTAAAGGGTGAACATGTGGAAGACTTATATAAGAGAAAAGCAGAGGTCTGTTATTAACATCGGGTTTCTAACAGGCTGAGGAAGAAGACGTCCAAATGCAATATCATCTTACATTCAAACACAAAGCCAGAGAATGCAATAATGCAACAATAAAT
>JZKD02S0065638.1:391940-415670 GCA_000966675.3 Picea glauca
GAGCTCAACATTCCTCCTTTCCTTGGTCTGCACCTAGTGTTCAACGTGGATCTCCTTCGCCCTTATTTCCCGCCATTATTGGACACCTCAGAAGTAGCAGAACAACTGACACCAATAGATCTCAACCCCGACTGCCTACAACAGGCATCCAATGATCAGATTGTGGACAGATATATCAAGGGCACTTGACAACAAAGGATCCAACTTTATCGAGTCGTCAAAGCAGGGCAGCTCCTACACCAAGGCAAGTGGCTCACCCGAGGCCAAATTCAGCAGAAATTTCCTCATCTGATGGGGGACCTCAATGCAATGGATACCATTGCTTCCTAAGGAGGGATGATTGATCCATATGGATATCGATGGCTACCCACCTTTTCCAACTGGCTCAAAACAGTTTTCTGACAATTTTGGCAATTTACTATTTTTAGCAGTTTTAACTTCCGAGACCATTTTGAGGGCCTAAATGAAGGTTTTTCAGGATCTAGCTCCTCAATGATAGTTGAAGGCATGATTGATCCCCCAAAATGAATATCCTCGATGATACCTTTCCAATGGGCTATCACACGCTTAAAATGGAGATCATGTGCAAAAGTTACGACCCCGGGAAGATGATGTACTAACTTACCCAAATGGGGCCCACATGACTTTTGGCGCTTCATCTCCTAGGGTTAGGTTTTTGGATGTCTAGGGTTTTGGAATTCTTGCTTATTGTAAAAAGTCCTTCAAATACTCATTTTAACCTTCTTCTTGCGAATGCGCGCTGCTGTCACATCTCTTCTCAGAGATAAGTCGCCACCATTCCAGCAAGCTTGTTTCCACTGCATTTTACAGTTTCAGCTTATTTTGTTATTGAATAGAAAACTAGTTTTACTGTATCTCTGTTATGTTGCGTTAAGCACCTGTTAATAATCTATATTCATTTCGTTCTACTCATAAAATATGGATCAAACCTACCCAATGGCCTCCTAGGATATCCATCCCAGTTCTCTCTTGACTACACTTTCGTAGTAGCATTCACCATCCATTCCCTCCACACTCAATTTTCCCATCTACAGATTGTCCTCTGTTTCACTTCCCTAATACAGAAACCCACCTATGGGGCCCCCACCCTTCAACTATTTCCGAAGAAACTTGTGCCATCATAGGCCAATCCATCTTACACTGGGGCACCTATTTCTGTATCTACATAGTTATCCCAACTTATTTTTTATTCTTTTGGTAATTGTATAAAGCCTTTGTTTCCAGCATTTTGCACATCTTTTTTTTCATCACCTTTGGTGACCTTCTTCCTTTTTGGAAAAGCAACCCATGTCACCCTTTTTTGGGGAATCCATTATCTTCTACTCTCGTTGATATCATCCATAAACTCTGATTATCTCACCATCTCTATACCCATGATCTCTGAGTTTATCCACTTTTTCATGCCTTTGGCACCATCTAAACCACACCTAGTCATCCCCCTGACTCTAGGTCTAGTTTTACGGTTAATACCACACCCCCTTCATCCCCAAACAAGGGAAATCTTGAGTCTCACCACTCTTTGACTTCGTCCATGTTACTCATCAGTTCTTGATCTCATCCAGTGGATTTCATGAAGCCCTCCGCTTCTTGGAGTCGCGTCTCCCTTTCTGTCAACATCAACACAGTTTCAAGATGGGCGACAGTATCTTGACTCTCATTACCTTCACAATGAGGAGTCTCATATGGCACAGAGAGAACCATCATTGCTTTCTATTTTCGTTGACCCCACGACATTCGACTTCAACACTTTCTCATGTTGCAGTGGGTCTTACTTTGCGACTAGCTCAGTTGTTTTTATATTTTCCAAAGACCTCTAAACATTGTTAGGCCATCAATGCCTGCAAATAATCGACACTTCTTATAGGTGTCATCGCCTCTTTTCAGAGTTTGTTCACCATCAAAATTTTCCTCTGTTGTTATCAACCCACCCCCGAGGGTGTTGCAGTCATCTCCACCAACACATAGCTTCATTTACTGTATTACACCTTTTTGAGTTACAAGACATGAGAATGGGGCATGCCCACCTCATTTGTACACAGTTTTATTTTTTTTCACGCCTTGTGAAAGGTTTGGGTCCTATAGGTTCCCCTCTCCCTCCAATGGATCACTCTTGACACTCTCCTCATCGCACTTTCTTACAATGGTACTCTCAATAGA
Source organism: Picea glauca (assembly GCA_000966675.3). Taxonomy (NCBI): domain Eukaryota; kingdom Viridiplantae; phylum Streptophyta; class Pinopsida; order Pinales; family Pinaceae; genus Picea; species Picea glauca. Next base: position 394,119 of record JZKD02S0065638.1, read on the forward strand.
AGAAACATTCATGTATTTCGGCTATATGTATGTTCCTAACCTCATACATCAGGGGGCATCTGTTATCACTGAAATTTCGTCCGCAAATGGTTACAAGAATATAGCATATTCAAAGAGCTATTAGTTCACCCATGGACCAAAAATGACCAAAACTTCATTTCCAAAAGGCCCAAAACTATACAATCAGCAATAAAATCAGCATGCGCTAAGACTACACAAGGAGCATGTGCACATGCGCCATTCAAAAACGCAAGAAAAAGCACGCATGTGCACGATGTGTGACTGTGGACGCAAAAAACCGCGCATCCCTTAAAACGACACATTTATGATATTGGTCGACCTCCCACCCACTTCTGGTTCATCTTCCAAGTTGATTTGACATCCAAATCTCGGCTAAATCTGGCTGGGTGGTTGGTCAAAGACCTAAGGGTGCCCTAAATGGCCCCTTATTCACACTAAAAGATGGTTGAATAATGCCTCAAAGTTATGCTATAAAAAGAGTCCATGGGTGCACTACATTTTCAAGGAATTCATTTGTATTGTTATGTTGTTGATATTCTCTTGGAGGATCCTCTTTCCTCATCAAGAGCATGCTTGCACCATTTTAGTTAGCCATTCATATCACATCTAGATTGGATGTGCTTTGGATTCTCTTCACCATTTCATTTTAGTTCCTCACTTGTAAGAAGAGCTCAATATTTTGGGGTCCAAGAGCTCTCCCTTCGAGGAAGAGGGGACCCAAAGTATCCCTTTCTCTTTGGTGTTTTCTTTCCACTAATATAATCATTTCCATTGGTGGCATGATTCTTGTTTGTTTCTTGTTCTAATGTCCTTATGCACTATAGTTTAATTTCTTTTATCCTTATTAGTTTAATTCTTTGCTTATCTTTTATTCTTTACACTTCTAACTCTTTCCTCTATTGTTGTCTTTCCTAGATGACCCAACTGGGCTTGTAAGCACCCTTATTTTTCTCATTTAGGTGACAAAAGAGGTGTAACAGCTGGTACAGGACAATTATCCTTAGATATCCATACATCTATTTGATGGCTCTCATTTGTCGGCTATATGGAGAAAAGGATTGCTCCAATTTTTCGGAAGCATGGATGTCATTGGTATACACAGTGGTGATCTCTTGGAGCAGATTCAACTAGGGAGCGATAATCTCAAAACAATTAAGCATTTGTGTACAACAAGATCAGACACCGAAAGAAGGGGAGGCACCCACTTTCTACATGGCCTCGTACCTCCTCGATGTCATGTGTGCAAGGAATGTCTTCGTCGGCATGAATTTAAGTTTGCATGTTGCAGAGCTCAAGGTCCACGTCTACTTCAGCATACTATGGGAGAATAGGTACAAGAAATATTATGCACTCATATGCAATGAATTCATCGCATGTATTCATTTTATTATTTTCAAGAAGGAATGCCCAAGATTATCTATAGCAGCCAAGGAAATGGTAGCAAAAGTAGACCATTAGTATTTAGACAAATGATCAAACTACATCGAGGTGTTTAGCACCACATATCCTACCTGCTCATGTCCCGGACTGGCTCGTGGTGGGGGAAATATGCTATCAGAATATACTGTCGGGCTAAAACACCACATTGGTCAAGGACAAGAAGTGGGTTTTCATACCCTACGGTTTTCATATAGGGTTTTATCTAGTGAAAGATACTACTCAAGCCAAACTATAAGGGTTGAGCCAACTTGAATTCAGGTTCCTGACAGGCCAATTCCGAAAGCATGACCCTAAAGGCTTGGTCCTCCAACATGCTTCACAGGTATCGTCTTGTTGGCTATACACTCATGATAGGTTTAAGGACGCAATTTTCACAGAGTATGCCCGGGACTGGGATGAGGTGGTGCAGATAATGGCCAATCCAAACATGACCAAAACCAAATCCATGATCATGGATAAATAGGTGGAAACAATAGAGTAGTCGGCTCAAGAGGCCCTCAGAGCCAGGGAATAAATCAGAGCGACAAAGACAACAGAGGCACAGAGAAGGGGATTACTCTTGATAGAAGGGGCACAAAGGATCATTGATCAATTTCAAAATGACCCCGATCTGATAGAAATGACAAGGATTCCTATTGATAACCCAATCGAAAGCCGAGGGGAACCAAGTGGCCTAGATCTGATACGACTTGAAGAAATCACCGGGTCAGAAAACCTTGAGGTTCCACCACCGCAGACCGGATCACCAGGGGAAATTTTGACCCAGCTTGAGATAGTGAGAACATCAGGAAGAACAAGTGTACCAAATCCCTTCTTCGATTTGATAACCATCTATGATGATGAGGACAGTTCAGAGGTGTCCCTGGTCACTTCAGAGCAAATTACAGAGGATAAATAACCCGAGAGACCATCCACCTTGGGTCCTGTTGCTCCAAGTCAGAGTCATACGTAGAGCAAGCATGAGGTAGAAAGTGCCTTGGACGTTGAGCCACTCGACATATCAGGAACCCCAATGGACAGCTCGAGGGATGAGCTAGGATATGGTGAACAAGAAGAAGAAATTCCACGATAGGAAATCAGCATCTCAATAGTCGATTACCAAGTAAGTACTGAACCTACCCCTGATTCCTCGGTTTTGGCCAGTACCTTACCAACAGATGAGAAAAAATCAGAGGTCGAGCCATCAGGACATACAGAAGACGTTCAGGAACCCATCCTTGAACATATATACACCATCAGGGGCCTGGGAAACACTCTTACTTGGGGAGAACAACAAATCCCCAAACCTGTTGATGAGGTCATCGATATACAAGAAATCATCTACGACTGAAGGATGAAATCCATCATGAAGAGAACCACTAAGAAAAGGAGGCTTACATTGGACAGTTCAATCCCCATCACCACATAGGAGAAATTGATCAGCATAGATCATGACAAGATGTCTGAGTTTATCAGTGCAGGTATGGCGATTACTAATGCCACTCTAGATAGAGCAGGGAAATATAAAGAGGAGTTGGTTATTGCGCTAAAGGAGCTAGAGCATCTATGCCATTTGGAAAAATACTATTAGGACTCCACACAGGCCACGGTATTTTTAGAAGCGAACTCCAAGATGCCTACATCAAATTCACAAATGAATGACACATTTTTACTACAGGGATAGCTGATTTCGAAGAAGACACGCTTATGGCTCTAGCGACCTACAAATATGTGGAAATATGGTACACAAAGTCCCACCAAGCAGTGGAAAGAATTGATTACATCAACGCAGTTTAAAAAGGGTCGAGACGCCAAAGATCACGACATTTAGGTGTTGAGGGACAGCAACATAGATCGGATAAGGAAAGAGGTTGAATACTAGGTGAAAATGGACCAAGAACCTCAGTGGGAGATTCAATAGAAATGTGTCGAATGCAAAAAAAGATGGGTCAAGATTATTTGAGAGATGAAAGACATCAGTCTCCCAGAATTAGGCTCACCCGAGGACTTTGTCGACTTACATGACATAGTCAAACAACATGCAAAACAAGACTCGGTGTGGACTACAAAGATAACAAAGGTGGCAAACATGGTGCGAGGACAAGTACAGTAGTTCATGGAGAACCCGATCAAGGATCAAACAGTATTACAGTAGTTAAGTGTCAAAATAGTCAAGTATCAGGCACGAGCAGTACTAGAACTAAAGGAGATCCTTTCATCCCCGATGGACCAACACAGATTCATGTATGCCAACACATGCGAGGAACTCTTTGTCAAATGGTTAGTGTATGAGAAGAGTCATCCACCTCAGTGAAACCATTCGATGACTCTTAGAAGACAGAGAGATGGAAGCACCATGTGGCAATGTTTTGTTTTACTTAGCTTGCAATTTTGATAGTTTTTTTTAGTTAATGATTTGTTATAAATAAGAGGATTGACATTTTAGAAAAGGTCGATGGTTTTGAAAAAGACCCCTCATTTTTGGAATTGTAAAGAACTATTTCAGAACTACCTTAATTGAGAAGTCATGTTTAGGACTGGACACAAACTTATGTTTTTCATCAAAGGCATGTGTGATTGGATTTGAGGAGGAACTACTTCCCACTTTGTTTCATGAATGGATGTTGTAACGAGTAAGAGTTTCTGAATCTATTGATAAGTTAGTTGATTCAATATTTGTATAGTTATTTTCTCTAATGGTGGAAAGCAAATCGTTGTATTAATGTGTGATTAGTGATTAGAGCAAAGGAAACTAATTTTCTTGCCATCATTTTATTGCATGTATGTTTTCTTTTGATAATTGTATATCATTTAATAATTAAAATACCAACAATTTGATGTATTAGTACTAGGTTTGTCAGAGGTGTGAAAATATTTTTTTGCATGCTTGAGCACGAGGGTTATCCCAAGCTTAGCCTTCTTCAGTAGTTAAGATTCCCCTTTTACTAGCTGGTTTATACCAGCACACATCTTTTTATCATCCCCACCTAGTAAAATAAAATACAAAAGGGAACATTTAAAATGAAGAAGGAACTTCCATACGAAGATGTCCTGTCAATCACTAATTAAATCCCATCGATTATTTGGTCGGATCGAATGATCTGGAGAACCATTCCACTATCAAACACCACAGAGTCTAATTGGGCCTCAGTGGCGGGTTTGGTTCCTATTGTTGAGTTAAAGGGATTTAGGACCCCTCAACACACAGCTATGGATGAAGTTGGAAGAGGATCAACAGGTCTAGCAGTGGGACTAGGAAGAAGAAAGTATAAGTGTAGCTATCCAAGACCTCAAGCAGATGAAGAAGACAATGTCGATCATGGAGCACGTCAAAGGAGCCTAGAATATGAAGAAACTGCAAGCATAACTCATAGTTTTGTAGACATAGAAGAAGGAGCACCAAGCTCTAATCGAACCACTCCAGGAGCGGGCTGCAGAGGTCATTGCACAGGCGGAAGATGCAAATAACGACATGGTAGAAACTCAGGCAGAGTGCGCAGAGATGATCAGCGACGAGATTGCAATGAAATTATTGGATGCACTCAAGGAGAAGGTCATACAGGCCCAAATGCAAGCAAAGGAGCTCACATAGAAGTTCCAGGTGATCGTAGGAGAGATCGATGAAGTGCACAAGGTTTAGGTGGCTCGAGATGAGCCACGTGTCAATGTTGGGGGCCTGCTGGATGCAAACCAAATCAGAAAGAAAGACTATTTTTGGAGGAGAATCATGCAATAGGAAAAAGAAAGCTAGAAGGAAAAGCAGCACACACGCATGCATGAAAGACCTAACGATGCTAGGGTTAGGGTTTTTTTAATGCATTGTAATGGTTGGTGAGACGAAGATATAAATAAGTAGTACTTAGGAGAGAGAGAGAGGGACCAAGAGAGCGACAAAGACGAAGAGAATTGTAAGGACTATATGAGTCATTAAGTTGGTGAGATAGAGAAGGCATGAGCAACTTGATCCTGCGGGTTAGTTCACAGGCTAAGGAGCCTAGAGAAATATAGTCATCCTCGCAGGGATTGAGGAGCATGTGGGAGAGAGGAGAAACTAAGACTGTAACCATGCGCAGCATGATATATTTCTAAACTATAATAAAAGCTCAAGAGCCAAATATTTGTGGACGTAGCCTAGGAGGGGGTGAACCACGGTAACATTGCTTTATGTGATTGTATGAATGTGTCTTTGTATATGATTGGTTGATGAATATTGAATGAATGAAGTAATTAAGTAGATCTAGTATTTTACATGCATGCATAGAATAAATGTTATAACAAGATGTTAAATGGACTGAATAAAGGTTACGGCGTACAAGAATAGATCTCGCTCAATCTCAGGTTGCAAACACCTGAGTATTGCAGCCACCCATAGAGATATCTTGGGTGAGACTGTGTAGTGCGCTCCATGCACTACATTGCCTTCTGGGTTACTAGAGGGGTCGATAGTCTTTAATGGATTATGATGGGAAGCTTCTTAGTTCTGAACCAGGGTCAAACTATAATGGTCAATGAGAAATAGAATACCCCATAAGGAATCCTCGAGACCAGTAGAAGAAGACTAGATAGATAAAAGGAAAACCAACACCCAACATTCAACATCATAGCTTTGCATATATGGTATAAACTAAACAGAAAATTTTGGTGAGTGAAAACCACTTATATATTTTAGGTTTTTTCTAACTGATGGTAGATGGACAGCTTTCCATCGACAGCAATATTGTTGATTGGCATTGAAAATAGAATTTAAGGGGAATCTCTTCATTCCATCAATGTCAAGTAGATCTCCAATATGAGCATAATGATGTCATCGTCAACGATACATGGAAGCTTTACATAATGGCTTTAACTAAATGAACTACCATCATGGCACGCACCCAGGAGGAAACTAGCTTCTTCTTTATATTTAAGAAGAGAAGGTCGCAATGGGTGGTGGTGATATTGTCACACCTCATTGATTTTATGATTATTCTCCTTAGGATTTTCTTTTTGTCTCTTCCCATTTGCTATGGAAATTTGTCTACATGGGGAAATCTCATCCCACTTTGTATTATTCCTTGTGGTAAAGTTAGTTGTCAATAACTATGGCACTTCTATTTATATGGGGAAGGTTTTAATCCATTAGTAGGTGATTTTGGTTGCATTATTATATGTATTATCCCTCATGTGAAAGTTGTTGCATAGAATTGAGTATTATTCCCACCTGGGAAAGTAATGTGGATTGGGTTTTCTTGTTTAGGATAGTGTATTCCCTCCACTTTTCTTACTAAGGAAGGTTCATAGATATCGAGTCTTCAATGCTTACTATTTTTAGGTATATTTTGTTGCAAGGATGTGTGCCCCATTATGTCCATATAAAGATTGAATATCTTGTTCATTTAAATTTAGTTCTTGGGATTTAAGGGGAAAAAAAGGGCATATAAAAGAAAATGTTATTTTCTAAATGATGAAAGTTGTGGGTGATCATTATAGTAAGAATACCTTTTAGGGTGAATACTTTGTTCTAACCCTTTCAAAACAATTTATTTTTTATTAACAATCTATTTGGCTTATTAATTGACTCAAATTATTAGGACTCAAGAGAACAATAAATTATCAAACTTTTAAGTAACCATACACATATAAATTTACATAGTACAACAACAATGGTTTCAACTAGGGAACCCTTCTAGGGAAAAAAATTCAATTCTCATTTAAGCCTACAAGCCAGTGGAAATGAATACCATTGTACAATCTCTTTATGTCATGATTGGATGTTCACAAATCTATGATTACAATGTCTTACACTCCTACTAACATGCTTAGAATCTTTCCTAATCCGTGATTATATTCTCCCCTTACTTTGCAAACTCTAGTTCTCATATCTCAATCAACCAACACTTGTTTTGTTATGGTTTGACCCTTTTATATTCTCACTCAAGGGTTGATTACTACTATTATGGTATTTGAACCACTTTGTTTCCCCTTATAAATCAACTTCTCATCATTTTTTATCCTAAAGCTAAGATAGTTCCCCACTACTAGTTGTTGAAATATGAATTCAACCTCATGCAATATCCCTTGCCTTTCTATTTTCCCTAGTTTTCCTGGATGGATTTTCATTGAGCATAGTTCATCATGCACATCCCCAATAATTTATTCTCTATGTATTCCTCATTTTTTCCATTATATTTTGGTTATGTAACGTCCCTAGTTATAATCCTCGTGAATTATAATGTAATTGTATAAACATGAATTAGGTTGGTGAGCCGATATGTTGGGGTGAAGAGCCCATATTGATTTAATATGGTCGGGAACCGAATCACATCTTATGAACATTGAATAATTAATAAAATTAATAATCATTGGTTATGATAGGAAAGAGATGAATAACGATGGGGGGATATGATTCCACAAGAGAGAGGGGTCCAAAGGGGGAACTATTCATGGGTATTAATCCAACCCACATTCTTGAATTATTATCCTTTTGTATAAACTTTTAAATTGTTGTTGAGTGCTCCCAAAGACAATCATTAAACTCATGTAAGAGGGTGTACGTGAGTGGTAACATCCCATAGTTATTACAGAGCATGGGCTAAAGTACTGTCAACTTGGAGAAAAGTGTAAGTAAAGTCAAGAAAGCAAGCAAAGATGGGGAAAATTTGTATGGTTGGGACAACATTTCTTAGACGGTAATTTGGTGTGCATGAGGAAAAAGTAGAGAGGAAGAAAGAGAGTTGAAAGCGAGTGCAGTGTGTGGAGGGAGAACACTAGAGCAAGTTGGAGCGTCTTGGAGTGTATTTCGAGCGGGAAATTGAAGATCCAGGTTGTCAGGCCTGAAGAGTGAACTACGGAGTGAGTTTCACTTTAACAACAAGTGTTTGATGTTGGTATGTTGGTAGTTTTCCTAGCAGCAAGTTCCCTTGAGTTTCCAGCTAAGATATTCCTAGCTTCATGTGCCAGAAAGACCCTAATAAATGAATGGCACATTCCTTGGGTTAATCTTGATAAATGGATGGAACATCCCTTGAATTATCCTTGATATACGAATGGTGTGTTTCTTTGGTTGGACAAGTCATAACGAAGAGAGTTGGTGGAAAATCAGGATAGTTATAGGAGAATTTCAGTTGAGCTGTGAGTTTTGATGAGTTGTGAGTGCACTGTTAGAATTTCAAAAGCAGTTGAAATTTCTTGGATCCTAGATGAGGAATTCCTGAAAAACTGAGTGCACTAGGAACCCTGATAAATGAATGATACAACCAAAGGGATTGTGAGCAATGAATGAGGTATATTCCTTGGGTAGTGTGGGTTGTGGGGAAGAGAGAGCTAGAGGATTAGAAATGTTATAGAAGTAAAACCTGGGTTTTGGGGCTACTGTGTGTGGAGAGTGGACATCCAGTGAGTCAGATCTCCTCATGCCATAGCCTTAGCTCGGGGGTGGCCTATTGTTGAGATAAAATGAACAATAGTTCCTATGGATGAGAGGTTCATCCTTCATTTGTAAGTAGTTGGTTAATCATTAACAGATAAGTGTTTATGTTATGTTCTTATGTTATTTCTATTGTGTAAATGGTTTATATGAATGTTGTGGGTTGTTGTTTGCTTGAAAATTTGTATTTATATTTAATATATGTTGTTAAATGCATTTAGAACTATTGTATCAGTCCAATGGTCAAATTTGAGTGTGATCTACGGCTGATAAGTTACAGGAATTTAATTAGTAGAAAATCTTAATAATTTAATGTATTCACACATAATGATGCTCAGTCGGTGGCTGGGTACGTTACAAAGTTATATCAGAGCTCTAGTTTCGACATTGATTCTATATGGGACGATTAAAAGAGCGCATAACTGAAAGCGTAGACTATGCAAGAAAATTGTTTGACATAATGTCAGAGAGAGGATTTTTGCAAATTGTTCGATAAAGTTATTGCAGTGGAATTAAAGGAATTTTGCAAATAATTTGGAAGAATTGAGCCCATAAATTAAATATAAGCAAATTCTATCTTTATTTGGGCATATTTGGTCTTTTATATAGCCGAAATTTGAAGTTACAAAGCGGTCATGGTGCCCATGGAAAATTGAGACGAAATTGGACAAAAAGCCCCAATTTTTGCAGAGTAATTCAAGACAAATTCAATGTGAAAGAGGCGATATTGAAGATTGGGTGGGATCAAATTTGTATGTACAAACACAATTTGGTTGTATTGAGCTTAATTACAAGCTCTAATGGCGGCAATAGAAACAATTTTGAAATTGAGCCTCTTTGAAAAAATTTGAAAATAAGAAAAATCAGAAAAATTTGGGTATTTTTCTATGCGATGACGTCAGCATGATGAGGAGGTCACGTGTCAGCTGATGTGGTAGAAGAAATATGTTTACTAACACGGTGGAAAATGCATGGTGGAGGGAATGAAAATTGGCAGGGAATGTGGAGCCATGTGGCAGGCCATTTGTTAGTCCCACAAAACCATGGTAAGATTTTGAAAGAAAATGGTTAAGTATGGAAACTTCTTAGATGGACTTATGAAAAGAAGGTAACAATATGATGATTCCACGAGTCCGTGAAGTTAGAAAAAATTATAAGTGTTGGGACTTCTTGGACAGACTTATGAAAGGAAGGTGACAATATTTTGAGTTTGTGAGTCCGCAAGTCTATGAAGATGGAAAAATTTCTAAGTGTTGAGACTTCTCAGATGGACTTATGAAAGGAAGGTGACAAGATGGTGAGTTCGTGAGTCTGTGAATATAGTAAATGAAATTTTAAAGATTTGTCCAAGTCCTAAGGATCGGTCGAGAAGACGGGTGGATGGAGTTCTAAGAGTAAAATAAATATGGGATCACCTGAACCCGTGGTAAGAAGTGGAAAATTGACTAAGTCCCAAAATGTCGCAGAGGTGGTGAAAACGATGGGGGATCAGGGTCATATGAAGAATTCAGGTAGCCCTGCAGAACCGGGGACCTGCGATAAAATCTTGAAAATCGGCTAAGCACCAAGAGTGGATTGGTCAGACGAGGTCGCAGATATAAGAATCAAGAAAGTGTTGTAGACATGTTGCCCGCGGTGAGATATGAGAAAATAAATAAGTATGGAGAATCGATCAGGTGTCCAGGAGGTCACCATGTGTCACATATTGGATAGCCATAGAGTGAGGGATATGACGACTCATGATGTATCATAGACTTGTGTAGAAAATAATGGAAAACAATCTAAGTATAAGTGAAAAGTTAGTGTGGCGGAACTAGAGGGTACAAATTGGAGAATGCGAAATCCCAAAATGAAGAAGAGATATGATTTAGATCTTAGGTGAATCCATTAAAACAGATCAACAGTGGATATCTAATCAAGAAAATATCATATGGTTGCTAAGTGTTTCTACTATGTTGCACGTGCTAATGAATATTCATTCACTGTTTTTCCACCATAACTTTCAGCACAGAGCTCATAATTGAGAAAATGAATAGTCATTGGAAAGGTATTGAGGATTAGAAGACATATGTCAACCAAGAAAATTTAATTGGGCAGTAAAATCTCTTAGAAAATAATAAATAGATTTATGTAGCAGTAAAAGAGTGGAATTGGAAGCATGTAAATGTTGTAACTTTTCACTTAGAAATTAGATTGAGGCATGGTTACAGCTATTGGAAATTTTCTTCAGAGAGGAATGATTCTAAGGAATCATATTATTGATTTAGTGCATTTTATCTTTCATAAATTGATACAAAATATGACCTATAGCATTAATTGGAAAAAAATCTAACAATTGGTTGCTTGCACATGGTACATAATTAGAGGTATAATGGAATAAATTCAAGCCTAGGATTGAATATCAAAGTAATGGAATCATGGAAGATATTGTAGAATAAGGTTGAGGCAATCAAGAGCTACAAGACAAGTAACATAAAGTGGAATAGGATTCCAAGAACCATGCAATTACTCAATGTGAAGATTTTTTTTTTCCAAATAGTGTCGAAGTTTGGAGAAACCCACCCAAACAATAGAGGTGAATTCCAAAGTTGATTGTTGTGTGAGGAAGAGCGTAGATACTTAGTATCATGCCTATGCATAATCCTATAGGAATACTTGAAGTGAAATATCCTAACAAAAGAGAGGCTAAGCTTACTTACAGGGCATTTTCATTAAGCAGAAGAGCACACTGCAGAGAGTGTTGTGTGAAAAGGCATTCTAGAAGGAGGATAAGATTATAAAATTGTGCATTGTGTGGTTCTATTCTATATTAATCCTAGGTTCCATTGGATAGTAGGGAATTCAAGCTTATGCAGGTGGCTGAAGAATCAAAGAATTGCAAAGGAAATTGCAGTGCAGGTGATGCAAGGTTGACAAAGGACTGAAGAAGAGCAGAGGGATACTAGTATGTCACTACTATAGAGAGTATGAATGGCTTGGAAAGTAAATCCAATAGATATTTTCAAATAAGGAATGAATCCAATAAGTGAGAGAAGTCATTCCATGCATAGGGAGTTAAGAAGAACTCCATAGCCTTGAATTCTAGAAATATAATGAAGGATACAAAGTTGGTTGCAAGAGAAGGAGAAAGGTTATCATGAGATGAAGTGTTACTCATGACTAGATCAGTCATATATATGTGAAATCATGGGTATGCATCAAGAATTAATTGTTAGGTATGATCTAACAAATTTTTCCTACAAGTAACACAAGCATGAAAGTTGCCTCTATTATTAGAGTGCATAGCAAAAGCGGGGTACATGTGCAAATGGAGAAGTGTGTATTTTCCATTTGGAGAGGTGTGGTTTTGAGTGGCCAAGTAGTGCTTGACAATGATTAAATTAATGAAGTGGAGACAGATATCTAAAATTGGGCAAAGCCATGGATGGAAAAGAGTATTAGAAATATGACATAAAAGAAATATTTTGAAATATTGAAATGTCAATCAATGATAATGGTACTTCAAGACCGATTTGGTCAAGGAAATAGGGAATGTAAACATTCGGATTCAATAGTGTGTATTACGGCACTAAAATATTTATAATTTATCCAAAAGATGTTGGGGCAAGATTATTTGCATAAAAGTAGTTGTGAGATGGAAGCACCAGTGGATCTAGTGGCTAGAGTTGTGGGATGGACAAGTGGGGGGGCTTGGGTGGAAGGTATATAATAGGGGCCAATTGTGCACAATAGAGCAGAGTGACAATGCATAGGGAAATAAGGCTCTACAACAATTCAAGGAAAGTTATCTACAACCATAAAAACAAACAATTAATTAAATATGAACTAGATATGCATTGGACTGCAGACAAAATTGATGCATGATGCATACAATAGAAATAGAATTCATGTGCATGGAATAGGTATGAAATATCAAATGTTTGGTGCATAATGGTGTGCATTTGTGCATGTGGACATGTAGGAATATGCTCGTGGCATCAGTATATACTAAGAGTAGTCTATTGATATATATATATATGAAATAATGAAATAATGATGTTATGATATTTGAATAGAAATAATGGTGGATTTTGTATCCAGGGAACATGATTATAGCATAATGATATTGTTTATTTTGTTATCCATCCATGCGAAGAAAAATGAGGATGGTGGGAATTTTGATTGAAAGGTTGGTAAAGGGAGCTTGTGAGTCTCTACAAAGTATCAGTTTATCAGGTAGCATCAAGTAAATTGATGGCATCCATGTAGGTATGCATTTAAGGTTTCTATAATGTATAATGCTAAAGGGAATCAGGGTAAGAATCCCCTCGGTCTAATATCAATATTTGAATTGATGTAAAGGTAGGAGGCCTTGAATATGAAAATATTAATTGTTGCTTGAATGCATTTGTGGGAAATTTAATTGCATATTGTGTTATGTTAGTCATGAGATCTTCACCAAGTTAAGTCAATAGACTTTATTCTTGTTGTAGCAATGAGTGCCATTAGAGATGGTCATGTGTGAGACCATGATGATGTTGGATATGGAAATTCTATAGTGCCATCCAAGAGAATAATGGTTAATCCCTATGTAATTGAAGTTTGGACCGCAATCTTTTTTCCTACACTAAATAGCACTAAGGGATGATGTTCCTAAGTGGAGGACGGTATCCAAGAAATCAAATGGTTGTGTGGAAGATTTTGGATGATGTATTGAGGCATGGGCCATATCTTCCAACTCACATGGTGGAATACATGACATGAACATATGGTATCCAGAGTCAATGCAATGATGCATAGTGTGGACATGGCCATGAGTATTAGCACATTGGTTTTATTATTAGTAAAGTTTGATTGCATTATGAAAAGATTGGTATGTTGATAACGCATGCAGTGTGAATGATGGTTTCATTCTATATAAGATTATGAATGGTAGAATTCCATTTTGATGTGAATAATGGTGGGAAATGATTGAATTTATGGGTAGATACAATTTTGATATCATTTCATGAACTGCTAAAAATGTGCATGAGTGCTAACAATCTTGTTTGGCTGCAAGAAAGTTGAGGAAATTGGAGGTATAATGGTCTTGGATATGGAAATGATGTAATCACATAAGGAATACCGATATCCACAGTTGCAAGAACTGAACACAAAGTGCAAAAATATCATGTGTGGGAATGTTTATTTTTCATGTATAAACATATTTGAGGAATTGATAACCGAAAATTGTTATGATATGCTAGCAATTTGTTTGGCTGCTTGAAATTACATTTTACCGTGAATAATGGTGGGAAGTGATTGAATTTATGGGTAGATACAATTCTGATATTATTTCATGAACTGCTAAAAATGTACATGAGTGTTAACAATCTTGTTTGGCTGCAGGAAATTTGAAGAAATTGGAGGTAGAATGGTCTTGGATATGGCAATGATGTAAGCCCATAAGGAAGACTGATATCCATAGTTGCAAGAACTGAACATAAAGAGGAAAAATACCATGTATGGAATGTTTATTTTTCATGTATAAATGGATTTGAGGAATTGATAACCGAAAATTGTTGACATGCTAACAATTTGTTTGGTTGCTTGAAAATTAACAAAATTGTAGGGGAAATGGTATTGGATATGGAAAGGAAATATATATATATATATATATATATATATGATAAGAAAAGGTCATGTTTGGGGAATTATGTTTTTCTATGTAAATAGATTTGAAATTTTTGAAATTTTATAATTATATGATTATGTCTCATACTTAATTGTATGCATGTGATGTGGATGGGATGATTACCACTAGTTGTAGATTGCTAGTGGAAGTCTAATAGAAAGATGGCATTCATCTACGTGAGAATACCTTGGCAAATGATGGATCACCTGAGGAACTGTATAACAGTGAAAGGGATTCCTAAGCCTAGAAGGTCAGTACAATAGGAAGAAGCAAGTTGTCAGGATTGTCGAAGAAGCGAGTTTTCAAGATTGTAGAAGAAGCAAGTTGTTAGGCTTGTAGAAGAACCAAGTTGTCAGGCCTGAAGAGTGAACTCATGTGTGAGTTGCATTGTCGAAGAACTAGGTTGTCAAGCTTGAAGAGTGAACTCCTATGTGAATTACATTGTTGTAGAAATAGGTTGTCAGGACTGAAGAGTGAACTCCTGTGTGAGATTTGCGCGGTAGAAACAAGGTTGTTGTTGGTTATTTTCTTGGTAATTATTCCTAGCGGTGAGTCCCTTGAGTTCCCGACTGAGAGATTCCTAGCTACGTGTGTCAGAGAGGCCCTAATAAATTAATGGCACATTCCTTTGGGTAATCCTGATAAATGGATGGAACATCCCTTGGATTGTGCCTGATAAATGAATGGTGCATTCCTTGGGTTGGACAGTTCAAGAGGAAGAGAGTTGGTGGAAATCGGGAAAGTTTTAGGAGAATGACAATGGTTTATGCGTATGTTTTAGGCCAGGGTGCCTTGGTATTTGTATTTGGGGGCTAGAATGCCTATGTACTTGTCTTATTGGGGCCGAAGTGCCTATGTAATTTTTTCTAAGCTGGAGTGCCTGTGTGGTTTTGGGCCAAAGAGCCTATATGTTGATTAAAGGACAAGGAGCCTAGAATTGTAATTGTGTGTACATCGTAGGGTGTTTTGCACTAAGGATAGTGGGAAAAAAAGGGGGAGGGGAATGTAACATCCCCAGTTATAATCCCCATGAATTATAATGTAACTGTATAAACATGAATTAGGATGGTGAGTCAATGTGTTGGGGCAAAGAGCCCATATTGATTTAATATGGTCGGGGGGTGAATCACATATTATGAACATTTAATAATTAATAAAAGTAACAATTGTTGGTTACGATATGAAAGAGATGAAGAATAACGGGGGGATATGATTCCACATGAAGGGATAGGTCCAAAGGGGAAACTATTCATGGGTATTAATCCAAACCACATTCCTGAATTATTATCCTATTGTATAACCTTCTAAATTGTTGTTGAGTGTTCCCAAATCCAATCATTAAAATCATGTAAGAGGGTGGGTGTGAGTGGTCACATCCCATAGTTATTAGAGAGCATGGGGTAAATTAATTTTAGCTTGGAGAAAAGTTGAATCCTAAAGGAACAATACTGTTGTATAATATGTAGGTTGGACACTGGTAATCATAATTAGCTCTTGGAATCAAACGAACAATCTGATGATCCGCTAGGGTTCTACGCCTCAAACCAGACACGTGTCGCCTCTCTCAGCTACTGCGACCATGGAGGCCGAGGGAGGGGAGCCCCAAGCCCCCTCCTACAATTTTGTTGCCACTAAGGAGCACAGCTCCTACCACACGAAAAGACCAACCTTCGAACTCATGGAAGGAATGCAAAAGATTCTATTCGAGGAAGAGATGTCGAAGGAAAAAGAAATGGAGGCACACCCCCCAAGCCCCCCCTAGACCCCCAATCAAGAACTCCTTTGAGGTGCTACAAACCCCTGCAGACATACCCTCCTCCTCAATGGCACCACAGACCGACCCTGCTAAATTACAAAGCACCATGAATCTCGATCATTCAGGACCAAATCCATCTCAACCACCACCCTATGAATCCTCCCTTCCTACCACACTTGGTCCAGAAATAGAATATCTAGACACTGATCTGGAAGATCAGGAGCTAGCAGGCATTGATATGGCACACTTGGAGCAAGCTTATCATAAGAAGAAATTATACACCATACCACCAGACCATTTGCGTAAAGTGCATAAAGTATTTCTTAATTCCTCGGAAGGAGGATCAGCCCAAGCCAACATGAACCTTGGAATTCAAAAGGGAACAGCAAAGGATTCATGCAAACCTACAAAGGATGAGAAAAAAAGAGGTCAAAAACCAAAGAATGAACTAATTCAAGATGTCGGGAACTTCCTCATCAACTCGGGTCAGATACAATTGATCTCAGACAGCTTCCCCCCTCTCCAACCCCCACCATCCTCATGAAGATGCTATCATGGAATATAAGGGGCATGAATGCCAAAAACCAAAAAGCCATGCTCCGAGAGAGAATCAAGAAAGATCAACCAGATATTCTCATTTTGCAGGAAACAAAATGCATGGGAGAGGAGGCCTCTTCTACACTTCAAAAATGATGGAAGAAGGCCCATCACATGGAAATCGATGCCAAGGGTGCCACGAGCAGTCTAGCGATGCTTTGGAATCCATCCACAGTTCTGCGGGATGGATTCTTCACCTCCAAGTGGACCATCACTGCATCTTTTCACCTCATTGGCTCGAACAAACTCGGTTACATTACAAATGTATACGGACCCACTAAAATAGGTGATAAGGAATCCTTCCTCAATCACTTAGATTGGTTATCCAATCACATCATCCCCCACAGATGGATTCTCGGGGGAGACTTCAACATAATAACAGGCCTAGAGGAAAAAAAGGGGGGCACGCACACTCTTGGAAGTGACAGCGAGCACTTCAATTGCTTCATAGGACCCCAGAATATTATCAATCTCAGTACAGAAAATGGCCCTTTCACATGGTCCAATAGGCACTCGGGGGCTCTACAGGTCTCCTGTAGAATTGACTGCTTCATCATCTCGGAAGTCGTAATGATGAATGGACTAGCCTAGAACGCCATGATCATTGACTCTCCAGGCTTAGATCACTGGCCGATCCTCCTTAGTATCAAAATAAGCGGCACTCCTGGAAAAAATCCATTTCGCTTTGATAAATTATGGATGACACACCTAGACTTCCAAGCTAATATCAAGTCATGGTGGAAAGAGGCAGTTATCCATACATGGACTCCCATGTATAGATTCCAGCATCGACTTAAAAATATCAAACAGCATCTAAAAGCTTGGAAAAAATCCACCTTCGGCAACATATTTCAAGCACAGGATAACCTCAACCAGCAAATTCAGAGCCTCCAACATCAAATCAGACAGCATGGCCTCACAGACTCCCTCAAGCACCAGGAAAACCATCTTAATAACCAGCTGGCTAAAAGAAGAGAGCAGGAGGAAATCCTTTGGAGACAAAAATCTTGAATCCAATGGTTAATAGAGGGTAAAATAAATACCGAATTTTTCCACAGATCCATGATCCAGAGGCACCAATCAAATCGCATTACTCACCTAGTCTCAGATCAAGGAACGAAAATTCAATAGAATGCTGACATTGAAAAGGAAATTCTCTCCTACTATAAAAACCTTCTCTCAGAACCCCCTATAGATTGATCCCGCGATATCGAGACCATCCTCAAGAACATTCCCAAGGAGGTCACCAAAGAGAAAAATGAGGCTCTAATGAGACCAATAACTTAGGAGGAGGTGGATCAAGCCCTAAGAGATACCCCTATAGGTAAAGCTTTAGGGTCGGATGGGTTCACTCCATATTTCTTCCACTACTATTGGAGCATCATCTGAACAGATGTTTGGAAAATAATCGAGGACTCAAGAAGATTAGGACAAGTCCTCCAAGCCCTCAACGCCACCTTCCTCACAGTCATTCCCAAGGAAAACCAAACCACTTCCCCCTCACACTTCTGTGCCATTTCCCTCTACAACGTCATCTACAAACTCCTCACAAAGATCATTGCTACTCGTCTCAAACCCATTTTACCATTCATAATTTCGTAGGAACAATCCGGGTATGTGGAAGGTAGGAAAATTTTGGACAGTGTCATCTTGGCACATGAAGTAATCCACTCGTTTTACTTGACAAAATCCCCAGGTATGCTCCTAAAACTAGATCTCTCTAAAGCCTTTCATAAATTAAGCTGGATTTACTTAAAATCTTCTCTCCTTTCCTTTTGTTTTGAACCCAATTGGATCTCCTAGATAATTAACCTCACCTCTTCAGCCTTGTTTTCCATCCTAATCAATGGTGTTCTCTCAAGACCTTTCTCGCCTGCCAGAGTCATAAGACAAGGGGATCCACTCTCCCCCTTCCTCTTCATTATCATGGTGGAAGGACTCAGTTGCACCATCAAAGAATCTGTTTCAGATCAATCCATCTCCAATCTCACCCCCCATGAATTCTTGCCCCCCATTTCACACATTCGGTTCGTGGATGATCTACTCTTAATGGGAGTTCCCACAGCTAGAGAATCCATCCACTTAAAATATATCATCACCCTCTTTTGCGAATCCTCGGGCATGGAGGTGAACCTTTTTAAATCATAGGTCTTCCTTTTCAACATACCTCCGGAGATCCAAAACCATCTCACTCTTTTACTGGGTTTCACTCGTAGTACCCTTCCTTCCACCTATTTAGGAATCCCCCTTATAGATAATCCACTAAGAAATCTATCTTGGGAGTCCCTTCTCTCAAAATTCTGCAAACATCTCTCGTTGTGGACCTTTTTCTCCCTCAATCTGCCTAGCCGCCTCATCCTCCTTAAGTCTGTACTTCAATCTCTACTGGTCTATGCCTTCTCAGCCCTGGCAGCTCCGAACTTCATCCTCACTACCCTGAGAAACATACAAAGGAGATTTATTTGGCAGGGCATGAAAGAAGGAAGAAAAATAATCCTTGTAAGCTGGCAAAAAGTCTGCAAACCAAAGAAAGCAGGGGGGCTAGGCCTCAGAGACCCCACCCTTCTCAACAAGGTACTCAGTGTGAAAATTTGGTGGAGATGGTTAAAGAAACCCCACAACCTGTGGGCCTGCCTTTGGAGGAAAAAATATACCCCCACAACCCCAGAAAGAGAACTCACCAAATGGAATGGGAAAATCCATGGATCACTCATCTGGAATGCAGCCAAAAACAACAGGGGACTCATTATAGACCATTCTTTCTGGGAATTGCAAAGCGAAACTTCAGCCCTCTTCTGGAGTGACTCTTGGAAACAACTCCCAGCCCTACAAACAGATCTGACAATGAGCACCCTCATCACCCACACGAAAGAAGCAGGCCTTATTAAAGTAGTCAATTATTGGAACCTAGCACGAAATGGTGATATCTGGTGCACCTGGAAAAACACACACGAGGCCTTGAAAATCCCCAACAAAATAAACATCCAACCACTCCTGGCTCATCTGGATGTAAGGAAAATTCTAAACCAACAGGGGAATGACATCCTCAGATGGGGACATACTTCCACAAGAACTTTCAACATTCAGGAGGCCTACCGACTCAAAGTGGGACATGGTTCACTACCAACAGAGGAAGTCTGGAGAAAAATTTAGGAAACAAATCCTTGGCCAAAAATCAGCACCTTCCTCTGGCTAACTTCCCACAACAACATTCTCACATGAGATAACTTAAGGAAAAGGGGTTTCATTGGCCCTTCTTGGTGTCATCTATGTGGTTCAGAGGAAGAAACATAAAATCACCTCCTAAATCTTTGTTCCTACAGTTCGAATATTTGGGATCATGGCGATAGACTCATGAGAACAAAGGACAAAAATCATATAGGCATACGGGAAACTTTAGCAGGATGGCATGCCTTAATTTTTCAATCCCCTATCCTCAATAAAATATGGAAACTCTTACCAAGATTCATCCTCTGTCAAATCTAGAAGGAAAGGAAACATTGTATCTTCAAATCAGTCACCAAAAAATGGCAGGAGGTTTGGGCCATTATTCACTCCAACATCAGAGAAACACTCCTTCTCCACCCCTGGACTGACCAGGACTGGAATTGCCCAACAATTGAGTGCATCATCCTCGACAGATGGAAACTTCATTCACACTCCTTTCTAACCTACCTAGATAGAAAATCACACCGCAAGCCTGGCCCCACAAAATGGGAGACGCCAAAAACAGGGTACCATAAACTGAATTTTGATGGAGCCTCCAAAGGAAATCCAGGACCAATAGGCTATCGAGCAGTCATCTGCAGCACCAAAGGATAAATCCTCCACATTGTAGAGGGAAATATGGGGCACAACACCAACAACACAGTAAAAATCTCGGGACTCCTCATAGGTCTACAAGCAGCTAAAGATCATGAGCTCTTCCCCATCATTATTGAAGGAGATTCACAAATTGTCATCCATCTCCTCGGTCATCTCCTGCATGGGGCAGACCCAGAAAAAATATCCCCCAGCTGGAGACTTATGAATGGACTCCTCATAATCAAATCTATTCTTCAGCCTAATTGGGTAATCTTACCTTCCCAAGTCAGAAGATCGGCCAACCAAGTGGCCGACTTGCTGGAAAATCATGGTTTTGATATGAAGGAAGGGGACTTTTCATGTTCACCCTCCTCCACCTCCTCTCATCCCTTTGTGATATCTTTCAGAGAAATAGATAACACCAACGACCGACCCCTGGATGGGGTGTTTCGTGGAAATATGAGTGGATAGGCCATGGGGAGGCCACCTGGACAGAACGCCAGCCATCTGGCGTACGATGGAGTCCCTACCCCCAGCACATCACCTCAGCATTTAATCTCCAATGCCACCACCCTTCTGAGCACTCAATATGGACATACCTCGCACACGCCCGATGACCTACACATCATGTCACATGCCATCACCTCCCCCCCGTTATTGTGTCACATCTTCCAAGCATGGGAGCATTCTCCCTCTCTCGAACCTCATAGCTCTCCCTCTCCATCTCTGGAGCTCCATGGTCACTCGGCTCTGCGTCCACTCCCCCCTCCCCATGCCCCGTCTACGAGGTAAACCAAGGTGAGGAGCCGCCTGGTACACTGCCAGAGGCAAGGAAATGCCCCACTCCGACCACACTTCGGATTTCCACGCTCTCCTCACTGTGAATCCTCCCATATC
>JZKD02S0065638.1:416686-426922 GCA_000966675.3 Picea glauca
TGGATTTGTAACAATTTTGAGAATCATAAAATAACAAATAAACACTACAGAAAAATATGAGGCTTTAATCAAGAAAGAATCTCATATTTCGATAGATAATAATGAAAGAAAACAAGGTTTCTAATGAAAGTTAAGTATTAAGGTACAAAAGACTTACAGGTCTTAAAATTACTAATAGCAATTTCAGAGGAAAAACTGTAAATGATTCGATATCCAAACCAATCTGAACTAAAAATCAATGATGTAGATAACTTCAAATTGATTATTCATTAGAAAAACATTGAAAGAAAAATACAACAAAGTATAATAAACAGGGTTGAAGAACACATAGCTACAAATTTGCAGGATTCAGAATCTCGTTTGTGATCTATATTATGATGTATTTGAAAACTGTTATTACAATTGGCTCTCTCCAAAAATTTCGAAGCCTTTTCTCAGTCTTTAGAAACTACATTTATATATTTTCATCAAAATTTTCTCATTGGTGATTAACCAACTTCCTAATATTACGGTTACATATAAAAAATAATGTCAACCATTTACAATTTCTTTCTAATTTCTAATGATAAAAAACATTTAAAAAGATTTTAAGCTTGCATTGATGAACTTCCTTTCTCCGCTTCAATACACTGAACACATTTCCCCAAAAAATTTACAAAAGTCCTGGGAGCATCTGGTATCACATTTGCTTCAAATAAGAAAAATATTTTCTGCAATTCGGGCAAACGATTTTCTATCATCTTTTCTGTGAATTTAATAGTTTTCAACTTTAGATTAGGTGTCACCATCCATTTGTTGATCTCTGTAATATTGATTAATTTAATTTTTAAAATTTCTATTTTCATTTCCTTCAGCTCTTCTTTGAACTTTAGCTGGTGCTTGGCAATATTAATCTCACCTAACAATCCGGAACAGTCATCTGTTCTGATATTCAATGAAGCTCTTTCTAAGAGATCGAAAATTCACTGGCAATCATCATTGACCTCTCTTGTTATTCTTTTGTATTCGGCCAAGTTTTCTTCCCACACTTTTAATATTATGTCCCCTTTAACCTGTTCATAAATAGATAATTTTTTAATCTTTCCAACTTCTTCCTTTGATGAGAAAGCCACTGCTTTCTGAAAAGTTGTTCTAGCTACTTTCGCCTCCCTTTCCTTCTGGGACACATTCTCCAAAGACTTATTTGTTTCTTGAAAATAATTCTGGACTACTTCCAGATTCAAGAACACTTTTTGTTGTTCTTCCTCTATTCTCAAATATATCTCCAATGCTTGTGTCCTGAAATTTTCAAGTTCTACTACCTGATTAGTAATAGAAATAATTTTATCTTGTAAATGTTTGTTTTCTTCTCCCAGCTATCGGACCTATTCCTGTGTGACCTGTATTATGTGTTTTGCCTCCTCCAAGTCTTTATTCATTTTCTAGATTTCTTGCATATCCTTTAGTCTAGCTTTTTCTAGACCCTTTTGTATTCCCTAACTAATATTTCTCTCATTTTCTTTTAATTTGTCTTGCAACTGAATTATTGTTTGGTCCTTCTGTTTGAGCATAGTTGTTAAATTGCCAATAGAATACATATTTGTTGATGCTATAGCACCCATTGTACCTGCTAATTCTGTAGCAAATTCTCCATCTTTGAGTTTCTTTCCATCTATAATAACCCTATGCTTTTTAATCATCCCTTCTCCTCTTGGATGAATTTCCTGTTTCAAGACTGCTCTTCGCTTTTTACTGAAAAAGTAATCTGATGGGGGGATTTCATCTCTTGAAATCGGCTCTAGATCACTGACATATAAATCTCCTTCATGGGGGGTTCCAAAAGTTGATTGTAATGGAGTTAAAGAGGTGATAGGACTACCGAGCTCTGTTGAAGCTGTTCCTCCTATCTTTTCTGGAACATTTTTCATGATTTCTGGAAATGTTTCCAGCTCTTTTCTCTTCTCCGTTCTCGATTCTTTTGTTTGAGAACCCTCTGTGTCTTGGGAATGTATCTCGGTATTCTTCAACTTACCTTGGTTATTTTATTTATCCTGTGTATTAGTTTCAAACCCTGGAGGGGGTCCTTCCTGTTCTGGCGGTGGGGTCGAAATTTCACCCTGCAAACTCTTAGGTAGGCAACTTCGCCTATGGCTTTGAAAAGATGTGAATCTAGTCTATGAGTTAGGTGGAAAGGCCTAGACTCTGTTCAGTACTTCTTCATAAGACTTAACATCTTTAAATATATCATCATAAATAGATACTTCATGTTCATACGCCTTTAGATTACAATGTATGAAATGCCTACTTATTACTTGGTAGGGGTCATATTTCTTGTGCTCAATATCTACTAATTTCACTTCTTCTAATGACTCAGCCTCTACCTTAGAATGGCCTAAATTTGATAAAGAAAATTTTCCAATATGAACAGGGAAAGATGGTCATGATTTCTTCTGAACTGCTTTTAATTCTAATCCAACACCGTCATTTACTATCGGATAAGCTACCTCCCTGCACACCAATCTATCTGGTAGGAATTTAGGGAGTGCATGAGGGGGAATGGAACAGCCATAAACCCTAATTTAGGAAAAAATTTCCTCAATAAACCAGTCGGCAACTGCTTTAAGACTTTCTGTGATTGCATCAAAAATGCGAGGGGGTTCGCATCCAAAAAACATTATGTGCATAGGAATAATAATAAAATGAAAAACCTCGTAAAATCCGTCTTTAGCAATTTCTTCCCAAAGGGCCGAGTGATATTTATGAATGGGTTCTGGACAAGAAATGCTCCAACTCCAATTCATTTATGGAAAGGGAGTCATAAAATATATTGCATCCATAATGTATGCAGACATATAAAAAGTTGTTGGTTGTCCCTTTGATTTGGATGCTTTGTAGTTTAAAATTTCTTGTGTTAGGTTATCCGACAAAATCTTATGCCAGTTAAAACCATTTCCTTCCGAAGCTTCCTCTAAAAAGGGCACCCAGTCTGCATGAAAATGACAGGGATCTTTTCTCCCGAAAAGTCTACATAACATAATGGCTACATAAACCTTGTATTCATTTAAGGAGGCTGTAGCATAAATCCCATGAGTATCAGCCCTAAAATTTGCTTCAGACCTCCCCCATCCTCTAATCATATCGGGATATGTCTGGTCTGCTTCAGAACATTCTTTTCTCTGAAACTCTGCTAAAAATTCAGCCTTAAAAGTATGTTTAGGATTCGACGAGAGTTTATACATTACTTGAATGTGATCTGGTCTGAATGAGCCAATGATAGCTCCTTGCTCGTTTAAAATGCTCCTTGTTGGCATATCGACCTTATCCAGAGCCCAACTGATCATATCAGTGTATGCCACAAGCCTCGGGCGCACAGCGATCTTATGAAGCTCTGACTCAACTATGTCCCGGAGATTATTTTTAGAATCAGGATGAGCATTCTCAAACTCGTATTCCAACAAATCTGAGATTTGAGTCCAAGATTTAATAGAATATATAGCATGTGGAGTGGTATCGGAGATAATATCTCCTTCCTGTGTGTCTTCATTCTTCTTTGGTGCCTTCCTGGGTGCCATGAATTCTGCATTTATTTGAAAACCTATCACAGAAAATGGATGAACGAGCTCAGCTTAGAATGAAAACAAAGACATTCGAATGTTTATTTTGAATATATTTAAAAAATGACAAGATTTGCACAGCTGTCATGAATTTAAAGCTCTTAATGCGGAAGATATTTTACCGAGATACGCTTTTAATGTCCGTATTTAGGTACTTTCGGGTTTTGAAGAAAACGAGAAACCTACTTAATTGGTAAGCGAAACATGAATGAACAAGATGAAAAACGATTTTCGAAAATGCAAAATCGCGATGTTTTAATTAAGATTTAAATGCTTTTAGCACATTAATTAATTGAGATTAGACGTTTTTGGGATTTCGGAAATCGGGATTTCGGGAAACATGATGACAGGAGACATGTGTTATTAATAAAATCCGATCTCCGAAATCGCGAAATCACGATGGCTTGTTTTTTAAACAGGACTTAACTTATCTTAATTAACTAAATAATCACGATTACGGACAAAACAAAATTAGTTTAATTTAACGTGACTTATGGATCGGGGTTTCGGAATTCGGGATTTCGGGAAACATGATGACAGGAGACGTGCTCTCACTAAACCATGAATCCTGAAATCGCGACATAATTATTTTAACCCTTAATCTTTCTTATAAGAGACTAAATTAATTCGTTTTTAAATTTAGATTTCAACATTTCGGCATATCGGGGATCGGGATTTTATGATTTGATTTGCATCAAAAATTTGTTTGTAGGAAACCCCGAATCCCGAAAATTTTTATTTAAGTTTAATTTAAAAATCGTAAATTTAAATTTCAACACGTTTTAAATAATTTTCAAATAAAAAGTGTCGGAAGTCTTATATTTTTTGTAAACCTTTTTCCCATTCATTATCCGAAAAATTTTAGAAATTAAGAAAAAAGGTATCGTGAATTTAGAAATGATACGAAACTCTTGTTTTATGAAAAGCCAAAACTCGAAAAAGAAAAAATCTAGGCCTTAAGGATAAAAAATTAAGATCTGTTTCAACATAGGCTCCAACTGGGGACCTTGTCTCCCTGTGGGACGAGGAGAACATGTAGACTCAGTTCCTTCATTGGGTAAATGGTGTCAAGGGTTTATCACTTCTAAAACTGCTAAAGGAGAGGAAAAAGAGATTTCATTTCAACCTTTGAAAATCTTTTCAAAACTTCTTATTTGCTTTAAACTCAGTTGTAGTCTTCTTCATAATATTCTCTTTCTCATTCTGAATTTTAAGTTAGTATTAAGATGATAAGAACAATCTTAGGAAACTCAACAGATTTGTAAATTTAGGCTTGCATCAATCGAAATAAAATTTATAATTTTAATTGGGGAGCTCTATCTTGACTTAAGATGAATATCCGGTTTCAAAAAAAATGGTAACTAGAATAGAGTGATAGATAAGTATGACAACTTTATAGACACCTCAGATATTGCTTCACTGCCAGCGGGCCTGTTCAGTACCCTAGTGAAGTTATCTATCCCTTTTACTGAATTTCCTTTCACCGCTTCGAGTGCTAATTATATATTTATACTCAGATATTGCTTCACTGCCTACAGGCTTGTTCAGTACCCCGGTGAAGTTATCTTTTTCTTTTATATTTAGATGAGGGCAATCATTTAAATGAATTTCCTTTCATCGTCTTTGGGACTAGATGGGGGCAATCAAATATGAATTTCCTTTCACCATCTGTCTTATATTTATCTTATAAATACGAAGCGGGGGAAATCAGTGATACTTAAAATATTAGGGGTGGTTATCTATGTAAAAAATTACAATAGAGTTTTGTCAACCTGTTTTGATTATTCTAGACCAATCTTTTCTCAACTTTCAAAACCCCTCAGTCTGTAGAGAAAAAAGGGAAAGATTATTTTTAGTGGTTTTATTTTGAGCAAGCTTAAATCCTCAGACAAACTGTTAAGAAACCTAAGAGAGTCAGAATCAACCTAAACATGACCACTTTTAGTCAGAGAATAAGAACTATGAAGACTAGTCTTACTAAATTTAATTATTTTTCGATTTCGAAAGTTAATACATAATCTCTCCTACTTCGATGAGAAAACCCGAAAAAGTGAAAAACAGTACTGAGGGTATAAAAGGAGATGTCAAACAATTTGTAAGCCAGAAAACATAGGTTGTAATTTCAAAAATAACTCTTTGGACTCTTTTATTAAAAAAAAAAATTACTTTGAAATGCCTTTAAACTTGTTCTAAGTGAAACATTTAAGATTTAAGTATTACGAAAAAATGCTTTTATTTACCTATCAGCTTACGGGATAAGCAACGTAAAAAAAAAATTATTTTTTTTTTTAAATAACAGAAAGTACTATCTATCGCCTTTTTTTTGGAAAATTAATCCTCTGAGTTCAAGCTATCTATTTGAATCCTGTAAACAAAACAGCAACAAAAATATCATTTTTTTTTTTTTTGTTATAAAAACTTAACCAATTTTATTTTATTTTATTTATTTACAAAATGAGAATAGATTTTCTAAAAATGAAAAACAAAACAGTATATACAATGAGAGTTTCTGGAAATTAATTATTCCATATAATGCTTTAAAAAATGCCCATTGACAGGGGCATTCAAGATTTTAACATCCAAATTTTCAAGCAGAAATGAATTTTTTCCTTCGGGAGATGCTACCTTAAATGGTCTGTACCAAATATGATCGAATTTACCATTTTTTCCTGAATCCTCTTTTTTTTTTTTTAACTAGAACGGTTATGTTGCATTAATCGGCTTTCTGGCAAGCCTGAATCAAAAAGTTACATGTCTGAAAAAGGTTGGTGACCTCTGACAGTGCTGCCAACCTTCTTGTGATTGTCTTGGGCAACCAATCCCATCTTCTTCTTGAACTAATTCGAGAAAATGACAGAAATTGCATACATGAGTATATTCTCACAAATTGTGAGCATAATAGAATACAGAAACAAAGCATTAAACCGAGGGGGGTGAAGGTTTCCCCTTAATGTAGGGATCCAGCTTTTTCTGAGAGCCTAAAGAAATGTTGGAGGCTGCCTCCTTTTCTCTGTGTGCTTTGTTGGTCTTTCTCCCTCGGGTAAGGGGTGGAGATGGGACTGAAGTATCTTCCGGATCAGAAATTTCCACAGAGCCTCTAGAGGGGACTGAAACAACCAGTCCTGCAAAGGTAGAAGGTTCTGGAACTGAAGCTCGAGTTTCTTTTGCTGCCATTGTTTCTAGGGGGGTGGAATCCGGAAGGCTTTCGTCTGCCAGGGGATATTCCTTACCTGTAGTTTCTTCTGGATCTAGGGCTTCGTCCTCCTTCAACGCTTCAAAATTGTTTTTGTTTTCTAGAGTTGCCTCTATCGTATGGGTGGCCTTTGGGGCCTGGGCTAACGGATCCTTTTTCCTTGGCTGCCTTTGTCGGTTAGTTACTGGCTGAAAATCATCTTCTTTGACTGGTCCTGGCTCCTCAGTGGTTTTGGGGCAGCTTTTTGCGAAGTGACCGTACGCATGGCACCGGAGGCACTTAAAAGGAATCTGCTCGTAGTCCAGCTCTTAGATATGGCTCCATTCCCCCAGGGAGAGTTTAATGGCGTCCGAGAGTCCTTTTTCGAGATCAACCTCAACACAAATACGAGCGCAGGTAAACTGTTCTCCCTTCAGCTCCGCCCTATCCAGGAAACGCTCAAGATTATTTCCTATGTCCTCCAAAGAGATTATCCCCCAGAGATGCAATGGAAGGTGAGGCAGCCTAACCCAAACAGGGGCTACTGTGATCTCGGCTCCGGGGTTAAAGTCAAGAGTCCAGGGGGCTAAGAACAGCCCTCTCGATCCCATGAAATAGGGTCCAAATCTGAAAACTAGATCACGATCCACTTTCCTCGTGAAGCTAAATACAAAAAAGCCCCTACCTACTGCATACAGAGTAATGTTTCCTTGTATCAGCATCTTCCAACGATCATCCATCCATGCCTCCACTGATTTGGGACTTGGCCATAGCCCCGTAAACTTTCCGATGAGGGCATTTTCTGCTAGAAGGAGGGCAAGCTTGCAAGGGTCCTCTGGATCTAGCTCCAGAGAAGGGATCTCCTCCATCTTCTTGACAAATTTAGACGGGCGAGAAGTCTTGAGTTTATGTCCTCCTGAGCGAACTAACGATTTGAAAGCTTCTAGAGGGTCTTTTTCCAACTCGTCGATCGGGACTGGGGCCATCGTAGCTACCACCAGCAAGCACTTCTCCAAAAACGCAGGCCAAACGGACGCAGGCGAGAGAGATCCGGCCCTCTATCCAAAGCGAAACCCTGGTCTCTGCTCCGGTCGTAGACGTGCCCCTGCAATCAAACCAAAACACTCTCAGGCGAGGAGTTCGCGCTGTTTCATCCCTCGAGTCGCGTCCTGAAAGTGATGGGGCCTGGATCGGCAGCTACAAACGAGTTCAGCGCCCATGCAAACAAATATCAGAGCGATGGCGGCTCCGAGTCGCGTCCTGAATGCCGAGAAAAACCTGGATCTGCAACTACGAACGAAGCTCCGCGCCCCTGCAAACTCAGAGCGGTGGCGGCTAGGGTTTGGGCCCTAGCCGCATTAGCATTTCGTTTCGTTCCATCCATCTTCCTTGAAAGAAATTAGTGAAGTAAATCTCCTAAATCCTCTTTTTGAGCATCCCATCTCAAAACCAAATCCCCAGGGAGAAATTTCATGTCCTTGGCTTTACGATCAAATAATACCTTCATGTCATCCTGGTACTTCTGCAACTTTTCATCCACTACCACCCTATGCTGTTGAACTTCAATCAGCTAATTTATCCTTCTTGTGAGAGGATTTGGTTCTTCCTCCTCGTCTTGCCATAGTTTCATCATAGGAAGTGCTAGGTTTATAGGTAACACTACATCTGTTCCATATACCATTTGAAAGGTAGAAGTACCGATAGACTTTTTTGTGCCTATCCAATTTGCCCACAAAGCATATTTTAAATGCAAATGCCAAGACTTTTTATTTTCGTTTAACACTTTCTTGATTATACTGATTAAGCTCTTGTTTGAAGATTTTGCCAGACCATTTCCCTGAGGATAGTATGCTGTGGAATGACCCAGCACAATATTATATTTCTGGCAAAAGATGACCATTTCCATAGACTTAAAAGCCTGTGCATTGTCTGTGACTATCTTTCTGGGACAATCAAACCTAGACAAGATATTTTCTTCTAAGAAGTCTATAACTACTGAATCAGTAGCCTTCCTTGTTGGGATAGCTTCCACCCATTTAGTGAAATAGTCTGTAGTGGTCAAGATCCATCTGTGTTGAGCACTTGAATGAGGATTAATTTCACCTATGAAGTCTAGTCCCCATTGTTGAAAAGGAGCTTCTGTCTTGACTGGGACCAATGGCATCGCTGGTAGTTTATGTTTTCCTACAAAAAATTGGCAAGGGCTGCAAGCTCGTACCTTAGCATTGACATCCGGGAAAAGTTTGGGCTAGTAATAAATAGCCCTCAGGATTTTATATGTCGTAGCCCTCCAAGCATGGTGTCCTCCACAGACTCCTTCATGAAATTGACCTATAACTTCTTTTGTTTCTGACTCGACTAGAAAGACCAAGAGGAAGCCAAGCAGGTCTTTCCAATATAATCGTTTTTCAGAAATACAGTATTTGACTGCATGCATCTTTAGCGTTCTAGCTTTGGATGGAGACAAGTCAGTTGGACATTTCAATGTCAGTAAGTATGTTACTATGTCCTAGTACCAATTCGATGACGTGAATTTCTCCTCGATTCTGTTTTCGACTATTTGGTCCTCAAGTTCAATCATGTCTACCCATTCTTCCTCCTCCTGAGAACTGTTTATCCCAAGAGCTCTGAAATTGGATTCAGCTAAAAGTTTAGCTAAACCTTGCCCCTTTACCAATTTTTTCAGTTTAACCTCCAAGTCGAACTCTTGAATTTTGGCAAACCCTCTTCCTCTTTTGCCATCACTGTCTGCTTGAACAAAAATATCTTTTACATAACTAGTGGGTACATATGCAATCACTTTAGAATGTAAAACATAAGTTCTGAAAGCTCTCAATTCTTTTACCATAGCATATGCTTGCTTTTCCATTATATTATATTTGAGTTCAGCATCTCGGAGACTTTTTCTAAAGAAGGCTATCGGTTGCTCGAAACCTTCTTTGTTCTTTTGAAGGAGTATAGCAGCAAGCGTGTGTTCAGAAGCAAATGAAAAAATAAGAAAATCTTTGAGATAATCGGGGCTCGCTAGTACTGGTGCCTCACTTATAACCTTCTTAATATGGGTAAAGGATGATTTAGCTTCTGCTGTCCATTTTACTTCACTATTTTTTCTGAGCATATCTGTAATCAATTTCACAATTTCAGCGAAGTTAGGAATAAATCTTCTCAAGAAATTTATTTTTCCTAAAAATGATTGAATTTCTTTCACATTCCTAGGAATAGCTATTGTATCTATAGCTTCTACTCTTTTAGGGTCAATCCTAATTCTATTTCGAGATACGATGTGACCCAACAGCTTGCCTTATTGCACAGCGAAATGAGACTTCTTAGGATTTAAGGATAAACCAAACCTGTGGCATTTTTCAAATGTTTGTTTGAGATGAATCATATGGTCTTCATCCGATTTAGAAAAAACAGTAAGATCATCCAAATAGATGACTACAAACTTGTCCCGTTCGCCAACGAAAGCAA
>JZKD02S0065638.1:426932-456728 GCA_000966675.3 Picea glauca
GATAATTCGTCTTATTGTGCCCAAGTGTGCCCAACTTCTCCTAAGTGAGCCAACTCATCTTATTTGTCTCAAGCCATCTGAAGAAACTATGTCCACTCATATCAATCATCCCAGTGGTCCTAAGTATTCCCCAACTCATCCAAGTCCACTCAACTACACTCTATCCATCTAAATCAATATGATTGCACCCAAGGTCCTTGATAAATGTGTTCCCAATGGATGTGTTCCCAAGGGAGTACACCCAATGAATGCAACCCTTGATTGCATATTGTGGTAACTTATACATAAAGGCACCTCAACCATTCCTCGCAACCCCCAAGTGTGGACCACCTAACTCCATCAATCCATATAATTTTAGGCACCCAATTCATCAAGCCATCTAACTTTGTGTCTATCATGCAAAGTGCATGATGCAGACAAGGTTGTCTACAACAACCTACTTTTCCTCTAGCCAAGTCTATCCAACTCCTTTGGTGTATTTAACCTTCCAGCCTGTGATGCACCCTATCTATCCATCGGTGTTCCCAAGTCCCTCTAAAGTGCACCATGTCTATCCACAGGTGCACCCAAGTCCATATACAATGCACCTAACTGTGTCTTCAAATTATCTTTTCAATAGGAAAAGACATCCAGCCATCTGAAGTATGCCTTTCTACAAGAAAAGGCATCCAAATTTCCAAGATGTGCCTTGCAAATGGACCAAGGCCACTGTCATAAGTGCACCTTGCCAACGGAACAAGGTGTCTCAACCAAATAATTTGTCCAACATGTCCATCCACATAGATGTGATGGAGGTGCTTTATGCCACTCTATGTGATGGTCTTATATACTCCCCCACCAAAAATCATTGTTGTCCTTGGTAACATATTCAAGCACCTCTTGTTCTCAAATCACTGTCAAGACCCATGCATCCATCTACAATCAGCATGCCCAACTACTTTTCACTATTCATGAAGGAATTGTCATGCAACCTCCTTCCACCCACTCCTTTGGACAAGCGCCTCTTTTCCCA
This sequence comes from Picea glauca, assembly GCA_000966675.3. Classification (NCBI taxonomy): domain Eukaryota; kingdom Viridiplantae; phylum Streptophyta; class Pinopsida; order Pinales; family Pinaceae; genus Picea; species Picea glauca. The sequence goes on from JZKD02S0065638.1 coordinate 427,945, forward strand.
AATCTATTACCAATGCCTCTATTGTTGATACCAATTGCTATTGTGTCTACATTCTAATCCATCATTGTTATCCAAATTTTGTCGAGAAGTTTGTTAAATTGTCCAAGTGTTGCACCTCTAAACCTAATATAGCTTTCATACTTCAACCAACTTATCATGACTCCACACATTGAACTCTAAAATCTCTAAGATAGTAAATTGACCATTCCAATTATCCTCCCAAGTCATGAGAATGTACATTCTCATGCCCAAAACCCATTCTTTTCCTTCCGCAATTCAGTGACTTTGTACAACTCTTATAGGCCAAGGCACCTTCTCAAAGACACACTAGGCTCCACTACTTTCCCCTTAGCAGTAAGCCAACCTATTATAGCTCAATGAGAATTCAATAGAAAATAAATTCCAAGGCCAACACCAACATCCACAATCCATCTAGTATCTAGTTCATGTGAAGAGTTTGGAACATCACCATACTACTGTGTCAAATACATCCACAAAGGTCACATTTGAATCAATTCTACCCTCGCATTCTTCCAACAATCATTCAATTTCTAGGTTTACCTGCCAAATTTCTTTCCCAGATGCACCCAATGAGGGTTCAACCTCTTCCTTGGTCCTCGCATAACAAGGTCACTACACATTTTCCTTGTCGTCTTAGTCTACTACCAAGTCTGGACCATATAGGTCAAATGCTTCCCTGGCTTCATTGGCCAATTCTTCTTCCATCTTCATTTTCCTACTCAAGTTTGGGATGTCTTTCTTAGCCAAACAAATATGTGTCAATGTCATCACTATTATCATAGTGTTTTCAATTATAACTTCAATCCTTGTGATCCCCTGCTCTAATACCTTGATTGTTCATCCAAACTGTCTAAGTCTTGCATATCCAGACTTGCAATTGCACCATTACTTCAACCAACCTTGCCACATTGTCCAAAATGATATTTTCATGTTGAATTTCTATCTATCTATACAAATCCTTTGGACCTAGGAAAATTCCCTACATTTACCTCCAACCATCAAGTCACCTTCCGCAACTCAACATCCAAAAGAGTGGAAAATGGCCATCACAACCACTACCCTCAAGTGCTCCAACAATCTATCCAAGTGTTCTAAGTCAAATGAGTTGGAAAAAATATTTCCATACCTCTTTCCTAAGAGAGGAACATCTGCACCAGCATTTTTTTCACCTTCAACCAACGATCCTTCTGATCTCTAGGTCATCTGGAATCATTCATAAACTACCCAAGGAGTGTTCTACTTCATCCTATGTACCCATATACAAAAGTGGTAGAGAAACCTCCATGTCAACTTGATCTTCATTCATGGCTACACCATACAATCCCACTATCAACATTTTCTTAGTTGACTCCTCTATCATCTCCATCTGTCACATAGAACAGAACTTCCTTGTTTCACCCAAGCAAGCATTCAATACTTTGGCACTATTGTTGCAACTACCTAAGGAAAGACTTTATTTCTTCCACAATATTGTTAAGTTTCTTCCTGCAACCCAACAAATTTTCTAGGGCACCCATGCACTAGTGCCTCCATTTTGACACTAATCAACCTGCCATTGGTGGGGAGAATAGGATGGCTTGCTACCATCTCAAGTTTCTAACCATTAGGGGAATTTTGAGGTCAAAAATAAGCCTAAAAAAAAGGTACTATCAAAATCAACTTTTAAACAACCAATAGGATTCAAGATGACAATGTCAACCATAAAGGTAAATGTTTTTGGAGGGAAAGGAAGAAACAAATTTTTTTAATCATTTTTTTATATATATCCTTATAGGTTTACTCAAATTTCAAGTGTAGGGACTGGCTGGAATTAAAATATGCATCCATTGAGTACCCACTCTACATACTTTTGATAGACCCATAGTGAGATAAATTGAAAATACATGGAAAAACATGTTTTTTTTATGAAACACATTTTTTTCATGTGAGATAAACTGGAAATACATGAAAAAACATGTATTTTCATGTATTTCCAATTTATCTCATCATGGGTCTATCAAAAGTATGCAAAGTGAATTCTCGTTGAATGTGGAATTTGATTATGCATCCAACGATTGCCTACAATTGCAATTTGAGTAAACCTATAAAAAGTCGAAGATACAATTAAAAAATAGGTTTATTTCTTTCCATTTGAAAATTCATAACTCTTGTTTTTTTTTAACTATTATTTTATCATTTTCCTTAGGAGGCCCATTTACACCTCAAATTTCCCCTAATGAGAATGATGTCTCCACGGTCTTCTCCTTTCACCAACCTTCGCGTCTTCAAGTTCCCCTTGGCTCCATTTCCTACTCCATAGTAGCAATTTTCCCATGGTTCCAATCAATTAGTGGAAGGTGGTAGGTGGCTACCAAAGCTATCCCCAACAACTATAATATTAGTCTGCCTAGTGTCCACCAAGGTACTCATCCCAAGAATCTATCATTCCAAATTTCCATCCAAAAACTCTCTCAAACATGTTTTTTGACATCCCATAACATCCAATGTTCCCTTTCAATTATGTGGCACTTTAGATGCTCCCAAGCTTGTTGGGTTCAACCATCAAAGTGGGTTGCACTTAAACTTCCTCCAATTTTCCCAACTTCTATTGGAATATTCACCAACACTAAGAAGGGGGGGGGTGAATCAGTATTGATCACTTTTTACCATTTTTAACCTTAAACACGCCATGTAAACATTAACCATTAACAATTTGATATCTTGGATTAAGAGAATGTTAAGATAGAAAACCCTGGATCTTTATTTCTTGAAATTATTCAATAAAATGGTTCTTCAATAACCTAATTTTATATTTATGTGCAGCAAGAAGTCTTTTAACAATAAAAAATATTGGAGGGCTTCAACATCATAACTTTATTGTGATCAGCATCACATACACAATATTCTTAATCACATACAAATGCATCCATATCTTCTTCATGAGAAATTGGAGTGAATAATTTGATCATCTCAAAGAATTTTAAAAGAGTATTACTATCAATACCAAAAAGAGAATTTGATAGGTCAATCTCAAATACCTCATACTTAATACTCAAAGTTACAATATACAAATGAAATCAACCCCGAAACAATTCTTTGTGGAGTTTTAGTCATGAAATATGTTCTTCATTACAAACTATTTTACAGTCATGTATATGGCTGTAAATACTCCATGATCATATAAGAAAAATATTTGGAAGAATTTAAGAAGAACACTCAAGAACTCAACCTTGTTCCCAATACAAAGATTCAAACATAAATCTATGAGAAATGGTGTAGAGGAATAGAAAGGGTAGAGAATATGGAGATATTTCTTTATTGCAGAAGCTTGGTTATATATTCATGGCTAAAATTCCTCTTCTTATGATATTCTACCCTACCCCTCTGATAATTATGATTCTAGAATCTTTGATGAAGCTCTTCTTCTCTTTTTAAAATGAGATTTTATAACTACTTGAGTAGTTAAGGTTTTTTCCTCTCTTGAATTCACGTATCTTTAAAATCGGTCCCTTTCCTTTTTTAATAATTTTGTTTTTTTAAATAAACTTTTATTTTCAAAATTCAATTAATTTCCCATTTAAAGAGGGGGAGTGTGTTTTAATTTTTTGGAAGTTATAGTCAAATTTTCAGCCATGTAAATCACTTCATATGTGATCTTCATCGTCTCATCTTTCCAACGATATAAATTTTTCCCAAATTTGACTACTGGATCTCAAGATATGAGCTCGTGAAGTTGAGTTGTCACACATGCCCATTAAAAAATGAAGTTGACTGATATTTCAATTTTTGATAAAAATGTGGTCATTTTCAGCCCTTCTAACCTATATCATCATCTTTGTAATCGAAATAAATATCCTACGGTATAAAATTTGCACGATTTTGTTGCCCGGAGCCCAAGTTATGATCTTCAAAAGTTTGTGACTCAAAGACCGTCAATCTGATGTCTTGGGGAAATCTTAGCCCTTGATTTCAAAAAAAAAATTCCCTCTTTGGATATTTCAACTTTTTCTTCATAAAGGTTATCCCACATTCATTGGGATATTATGAATCTTCATGGTATATAATACTAAGTGTATTATACACTTAGTAAGAAACATGAGAAGAATATTATGGAGCTTAAGGGGCTCGACCTCCCCTTAGAAAATTGATTAAGTGATAATATTTTTGACCAAAATTATATTCCAACCATTTCAAGTCAGCATATGAGTCAACTAGTAACAATTGACCACATGTCATCATCTGATAGTCTAATAATATGGTATGTGTACCCAATAAGATTCTACCATATGTCTCAAATTGTATGTTGCCATGTGTCTACAATGTTGAGTTGTCATGTGTCATAGTCTTAGGTTGTCAAACAATAATCTGTCATGTGGCACCATTTGCACACTTCCATTTGTAACAATTTCATTGGTGACATGTGTCCAACTCTTGTTGGCCCATGGTTTAAATGGAAAAGACTTTTTAATAACGGTAAGTATGGGAGAGCAGACAAAAGGGTAAGTGAGGGGAAGGGGAAATTTGTAGGCGGTGGAAGTTAGGAGGGTAGTTTGTATATTGCAGGGGTGAGGTGAGTGAGGGATTTGAGTCCATGAGTCCACCATGGATGAAAAATGGTTAAGTAATGATACTTCTTGAACAGGTTCATGAAAATGAGAAAACACAAAAGTATGAGTCTGTGAGTCCGTGAACCCGTGAATATGATAAATTAATTAAGTATGGAAAGGAGAAGAGGGGAGAGGGGAAAATGGAAAAATGGTTAAGTGTGAGAGTAGATTAATAATATTAGTGAGGAAGGAGAGTAGAGTAGAGTAGAAGAGGGAAAAATGACTAAGTATAGAATGAGAGTGGAAGAGTAGAGTGGAAGAGGGAAAAATGCTTAAGTGTGGAAATAAAGGGAATATGAGAGTAATGAGAAAATGGAAACATGACTAAGTATGGGATGAGATTATTAAGAGAGGTGAAGGGATAAGAGAGTAAAATGGTTAAGTGTGAAGATGGAAGGTGATAAAAATGACTAAGTGAGGAGAGTACTTAGTCAAAAATTTGAAAATGGAGAGGAAAGGTGCACCATACTTAGACAAACTCTACTTGCCATTTTTCGAAGTTATTTTTGCAATCTCTATGTTAGACTTCTAGATAAAATTATGAATATATTGGGAATATGGATTCAGATTTTGAATCAGTGAAATGTTTGACGAGGCTGAGACTGAAAGATACACAATGAACTTATAATAATTCGATTTTTTTCTTTTTTTCTAATATTAATTTTTTTATTAGACCGGGAGCGGAAAAATATATATGACCAAATTTTCATCAACAATTTTCTCCAACAATTTTCTCCAACTATGGGACAGTGACCCCCTATGGGTTGATGAGAACCCAAAATCTGAAAACCAATTTCCTTTTCCATTGGTCTTTGGAGTTATCCTCAAATTAGATTATTGTAATTCTTCTTCTTTCATGGAGTTATCTTAAAATTTCAATATAAAGACTTCCTTATTGTGCAAAACTTGAACTGAAGAAAAAAAATATGTACATACATGATCTACCTACCCTATCTTAATTGGAAGAAAGGGGCACCTTAGGTGTAGGTAGATTTCCAGTGGAGTCATTCAAGCATTGATCTGATTTGTAGAATTAATTCTATCACTATGGAATGTATTGAAACTTGTACCAATGAGCCAATGGTACTCTGATATGTACTGGAGAAAAATTGAAATAGGTGTGTTGAGGATTTGATTGCGTTGATTTTCCAACAATGCTTTGGAACCATAATTCAATGAAGTCAATTCTTGGTTGCTCAAGAATATTATCGTCATTGATTGGATGAAGAGTTTCCAATATTAGAATACTTTCATCTTTCTCCTTATCTCCAATCACTTCCAATGTTCTTGATTCATCAATAATATCTTGAAAAGACTCTTCCTTCATGTAGTGGCCATCGTGTTCATCATTTTTTCTCAAAATTCATTTCATCCACCAACCGTTCTTGTTGCCAAGGATCTTGAGGATTTTTATCATATATTGCAAGACTAAAATATTCTCGTGTATTTGGTGGAGGCTCCTTGATTTCATCTTCAAATNTCATAACTCTTGTTTTTTTTTAACTATTATTTTATCATTTTCCTTAGGAGGCCCATTTACACCTCAAATTTCCCCTAATGAGAATGATGTCTCCACGGTCTTCTCCTTTCACCAAGCTTCGCGTCTTCAAGTTCCCCTTGGCTCCATTTCCTACTCCATAGTAGCAATTTTCCCATGGTTCCAATCAATTAGTGGAAGGTGGTAGGTGGCTACCAAAGTTATCCCCAACAACTATAATACTAGTCTGCCTAGTGTCCACCAAGGTACTCATCCCAAGAATCTATCATTCCAAATTTCTATCCAAAAACTCTCTCAAACATGTTGTTTGACATCCCATAACATCCAATGTTCCCTTTCAATTATGTGGAACTTTAGATGCTCCCAAGCTTGTTGGGTTCAACCATCAAAGTGGGTTGCACTTAAACTTCCTCCAATTTTCCCAACTTCTATTGGAATATTCACCAACACTAAGAAGGGGGGGGTGAATCAGTATTTATCACTTTTTACCATTTTTAACCTTAAACACGTCATGTAAACATTAACCATTAACAATTTCATTTATCATAAAAAAAAAAACCATAAACAGAACATAATGATTTTGACATGGAAACCCAAATGGGATAAAACTACAGAATGTTTTTTCTTATATCATGTTAATATTACATTCATAGGAAGCACCAACTGGAAGGAGACATTGTTGATACTTGAATCGGTTAGAAGTGAAACGACAACCTCACGAGGATATGAGTACCCCTACGTTTTTTGACAGGTGGTACTCCTCTTTGACTAAAAGATATATCTTTGATATCTTGGATTAAGAGAATGTTAAGATAGCAAACCCTAGATCTTTATTTCTTGAAATTATTCAACAAAATGGTTCTTCAATAACCTAATTTTATATTTATGTGCAGCAAGAAGTCTTTTAACAATAAAAAATATTGAAGGAGGGCTTCAACATCATAACTTTATTGTGATCAGCATCACATACACAATATTATTAATCACATACAAATGCATCCATATCTTCTTCATGAGAAATTGGAGTGAATAATTTGATCATCTCAAAGAATTTTAAAAGAGTATTACTATCAATACCAAAAAGAGAATTTGATAGGTCAATCTCAAATACCTCATACTTAATACTCAAAGTTACAATATACAAATGAAATCAACCCCGAAACAATTCTTTGTGGAGTTTTAGTCATGAAATATGTTCTTCATTACAAACTATTTTACAGTCATGTATATGGCTGTAAATACTCCATGATCATATAAGAAAAATATTTGGAAGAATTTAAGAAGAACACTCAAGAACTCAACCTTGTTCCCAATACAAAGATTCAAACATAAATCTATGAGAAATGGTGTAGAGGAATAGAAAGGGTAGAGAATATGGAGATATTTCTTTATTGCAGAAGCTTGGTTATATATTCATGGCTAAAATTCCTCTTCTTATGATATTCTACCCTACCCCTCTGATAATTATGATTCTAGAATCTTTGATGAAGCTCTTCTTCTCTTTTTAAAATGAGATTTTATAACTACTTGAGTAGTTAAGGTTTTTTCCTCTCTTGAATTCACGTATCTTTAAAATCGGTCCCTTTCCTTTTTTAATAATTTTGTTTTTTTAAATAAACTTTTATTTTCAAAATTCAATTAATTTCCCATTTAAAGAGGGGGAGTGTGTTTTAATTTTTTGGAAGTTATAGTCAAATTTTCAGCCATGTAAATCACTTCATATGTGATCTTCATCGTCTCATCTTTCCAACGATATAAATTTTTCCCAAATTTGACTACTGGATCTCAAGATATGAGCTCGTGAAGTTGAGTTGTCACACATGCCCATTAAAAAATGAAGTTGACTGATATTTCAATTTTTGATAAAAATGTGGTCATTTTCAGCCCTTCTAACCTATATCATCATCTTTGTAATCGAAATAAATATCCTACGGTATAAAATTTGCACGATTTTGTTGCCCGGAGCCCAAGTTATGATCTTCAAAAGTTTGTGACTCAAAGACCGTCAATCTGATGTCTTGGGGAAATCTTAGCCCTTGATTTCAAAAAAAAAATTCCCTCTTTGGATATTTCAACTTTTTCTTCATAAAGGTTATCCCACATTCATTGGGATATTATGAATCTTCATGGTATATAATACTAAGTGTATTATACACTTAGTAAGAAACATGAGAAGAATATTATGGAGCTTAAGGGGCTCGACCTCCCCTTAGAAAATTGATTAAGTGATAATATTTTTGACCAAAATTATATTCCAACCATTTCAAGTCAGCATATGAGTCAACTAGTAACAATTGACCACATGTCATCATCTGATAGTCTAATAATATGGTATGTGTACCCAATAAGATTCTACCATATGTCTCAAATTGTATGTTGCCATGTGTCTACAATGTTGAGTTGTCATGTGTCATAGTCTTAGGTTGTCAAACAATAATCTGTCATGTGGCACCATTTGCACACTTCCATTTGTAACAATTTCATTGGTGACATGTGTCCAACTCTTGTTGGCCCATGGTTTAAATGGAAAAGACTTTTTAATAACGGTAAGTATGGGAGAGCAGACAAAAGGGTAAGTGAGGGGAAGGGGAAATTTGTAGGCGGTGGAAGTTAGGAGGGTAGTTTGTATATTGCAGGGGTGAGGTGAGTGAGGGATTTGAGTCCATGAGTCCACCATGGATGAAAAATGGTTAAGTAATGATACTTCTTGAACAGGTTCATGAAAATGAGAAAACACAAAAGTATGAGTCTGTGAGTCCGTGAACCCGTGAATATGATAAATTAATTAAGTATGGAAAGGAGAAGAGGGGAGAGGGGAAAATGGAAAAATGGTTAAGTGTGAGAGTAGATTAATAATATTAGTGAGGAAGGAGAGTAGAGTAGAGTAGAAGAGGGAAAAATGACTAAGTATAGAATGAGAGTGGAAGAGTAGAGTGGAAGAGGGAAAAATGCTTAAGTGTGGAAATAAAGGGAATATGAGAGTAATGAGAAAATGGAAACATGACTAAGTATGGGATGAGATTATTAAGAGAGGTGAAGGGATAAGAGAGTAAAATGGTTAAGTGTGAAGATGGAAGGTGATAAAAATGACTAAGTGAGGAGAGTACTTAGTCAAAAATTTGAAAATGGAGAGGAAAGGTGCACCATACTTAGACAAACTCTACTTGCCATTTTTCGAAGTTATTTTTGCAATCTCTATGTTAGACTTCTAGATAAAATTATGAATATATTGGGAATATGGATTCAGATTTTGAATCAGTGAAATGTTTGACGAGGCTGAGACTGAAAGATACACAATGAACTTATAATAATTCGATTTTTTTCTTTTTTTCTAATATTAATTTTTTTATTAGACCGGGAGCGGAAAAATATATATGACCAAATTTTCATCAACAATTTTCTCCAACAATTTTCTCCAACTATGGGACAGTGACCCCCTATGGGTTGATGAGAACCCAAAATCTGAAAACCAATTTCCTTTTCCATTGGTCTTTGGAGTTATCCTCAAATTAGATTATTGTAATTCTTCTTCTTTCATGGAGTTATCTTAAAATTTCAATATAAAGACTTCCTTATTGTGCAAAACTTGAACTGAAGAAAAAAAATATGTACATACATGATCTACCTACCCTATCTTAATTGGAAGAAAGGGGCACCTTAGGTGTAGGTAGATTTCCAGTGGAGTCATTCAAGCATTGATCTGATTTGTAGAATTAATTCTATCACTATGGAATGTATTGAAACTTGTACCAATGAGCCAATGGTACTCTGATATGTACTGGAGAAAAATTGAAATAGGTGTGTTGAGGATTTGATTGCGTTGATTTTCCAACAATGCTTTGGAACCATAATTCAATGAAGTCAATTCTTGGTTGCTCAAGAATATTATCGTCATTGATTGGATGAAGAGTTTCCAATATTAGAATACTTTCATCTTTCTCCTTATCTCCAATCACTTCCAATGTTCTTGATTCATCAATAATATCTTGAAAAGACTCTTCCTTCATGTAGTGGCCATCGTGTTCATCATTTTTTCTCAAAATTCATTTCATCCACCAACCGTTCTTGTTGCCAAGGATCTTGAGGATTTTTATCATATATTGCAAGACTAAAATATTCTCGTGTATTTGGTGGAGGCTCCTTGATTTCATCTTCAAATGTTTTTGTTTGACAGATATTCATATGGAGTATAAAGGAGGCTGAAATTTTCTTCTTGCAAATTGGAATTTTCAACTTCATTTTCGGTAATATGACTTGACTTAGAAAAGTCATCCAATATTTGATTAGCTTATTCTTAAAAATGAATCACTTCATTATCTTGCTTCCATATGGGAGAGGATGGGTGGGCATCAGCATTAAAAGCATCAGCAAAAACATATGAATGCACTCTTGGGATGAACTTTTCTGCAAATGAATTTTTGAACACGTCTCAACTGGTAATGGAATTAGGTAGTAATGAACTATACCATTTGAGAGCATATCCTCGTAGAGTTTGTAAAAATAATATACATATAACATTTTCCTCGATGAAATTATGAACATGAATGCGGACTATGCAAGTTGGCTATGAGGTCGCAAGGAAACCAGCCAGAGACGGTGACAACGAACAGGTTTAGGGGGCTAGATCCAAAAATAGAGAAAACAGCAGGTTAGCTCCTCAAGAATCACCAACAGCTGAAGCGGAGCAAGGGAAGTCAACACCAGAAGCTAGAGAGGAGTTGATGCTAGAAAGGGTGAAAGAGCAAGGACAAACCATGGGGGGAAAGAACCTAGAGATATAAGTGGAGGAAGGTGAGTTTTCCTCAAACAGTGATAGCGAGGGAGCAAGTGACACCATTATCACCCCAATAAAAACAAGCAGAGGTAGGAAATCCAAGAAAGAAGAAAGAGAAAAGGAGACATATAAATATGTCTTGAGTGGATCGAAACCAACAATCAAACAACTGATCAATGTTAAACAGACAAGGNTTAATCACATACAAATGCATCCATATCTTCTTCATGAGAAATTGGAGTGAATAATTTGATCATCTCAAAGAATTTTAAAAGAGTATTACTATCAATACCAAAAAGAGAATTTGATAGGTCAATCTCAAATACCTCATACTTAATACTCAAAGTTACAATATACAAATGAAATCAACCCCGAAACAATTCTTTGTGGAGTTTTAGTCATGAAATATGTTCTTCATTACAAACTATTTTACAGTCATGTATATGGCTGTAAATACTCCATGATCATATAAGAAAAATATTTGGAAGAATTTAAGAAGAACACTCAAGAACTCAACCTTGTTCCCAATACAAAGATTCAAACATAAATCTATGAGAAATGGTGTAGAGGAATAGAAAGGGTAGAGAATATGGAGATATTTCTTTATTGCAGAAGCTTGGTTATATATTCATGGCTAAAATTCCTCTTCTTATGATATTCTACCCTACCCCTCTGATAATTATGATTCTAGAATCTTTGATGAAGCTCTTCTTCTCTTTTTAAAATGAGATTTTATAACTACTTGAGTAGTTAAGGTTTTTTCCTCTCTTGAATTCACGTATCTTTAAAATCGGTCCCTTTCCTTTTTTAATAATTTTGTTTTTTTAAATAAACTTTTATTTTCAAAATTCAATTAATTTCCCATTTAAAGAGGGGGAGTGTGTTTTAATTTTTTGGAAGTTATAGTCAAATTTTCAGCCATGTAAATCACTTCATATGTGATCTTCATCGTCTCATCTTTCCAACGATATAAATTTTTCCCAAATTTGACTACTGGATCTCAAGATATGAGCTCGTGAAGTTGAGTTGTCACACATGCCCATTAAAAAATGAAGTTGACTGATATTTCAATTTTTGATAAAAATGTGGTCATTTTCAGCCCTTCTAACCTATATCATCATCTTTGTAATCGAAATAAATATCCTACGGTATAAAATTTGCACGATTTTGTTGCCCGGAGCCCAAGTTATGATCTTCAAAAGTTTGTGACTCAAAGACCGTCAATCTGATGTCTTGGGGAAATCTTAGCCCTTGATTTCAAAAAAAAAATTCCCTCTTTGGATATTTCAACTTTTTCTTCATAAAGGTTATCCCACATTCATTGGGATATTATGAATCTTCATGGTATATAATACTAAGTGTATTATACACTTAGTAAGAAACATGAGAAGAATATTATGGAGCTTAAGGGGCTCGACCTCCCCTTAGAAAATTGATTAAGTGATAATATTTTTGACCAAAATTATATTCCAACCATTTCAAGTCAGCATATGAGTCAACTAGTAACAATTGACCACATGTCATCATCTGATAGTCTAATAATATGGTATGTGTACCCAATAAGATTCTACCATATGTCTCAAATTGTATGTTGCCATGTGTCTACAATGTTGAGTTGTCATGTGTCATAGTCTTAGGTTGTCAAACAATAATCTGTCATGTGGCACCATTTGCACACTTCCATTTGTAACAATTTCATTGGTGACATGTGTCCAACTCTTGTTGGCCCATGGTTTAAATGGAAAAGACTTTTTAATAACGGTAAGTATGGGAGAGCAGACAAAAGGGTAAGTGAGGGGAAGGGGAAATTTGTAGGCGGTGGAAGTTAGGAGGGTAGTTTGTATATTGCAGGGGTGAGGTGAGTGAGGGATTTGAGTCCATGAGTCCACCATGGATGAAAAATGGTTAAGTAATGATACTTCTTGAACAGGTTCATGAAAATGAGAAAACACAAAAGTATGAGTCTGTGAGTCCGTGAACCCGTGAATATGATAAATTAATTAAGTATGGAAAGGAGAAGAGGGGAGAGGGGAAAATGGAAAAATGGTTAAGTGTGAGAGTAGATTAATAATATTAGTGAGGAAGGAGAGTAGAGTAGAGTAGAAGAGGGAAAAATGACTAAGTATAGAATGAGAGTGGAAGAGTAGAGTGGAAGAGGGAAAAATGCTTAAGTGTGGAAATAAAGGGAATATGAGAGTAATGAGAAAATGGAAACATGACTAAGTATGGGATGAGATTATTAAGAGAGGTGAAGGGATAAGAGAGTAAAATGGTTAAGTGTGAAGATGGAAGGTGATAAAAATGACTAAGTGAGGAGAGTACTTAGTCAAAAATTTGAAAATGGAGAGGAAAGGTGCACCATACTTAGACAAACTCTACTTGCCATTTTTCGAAGTTATTTTTGCAATCTCTATGTTAGACTTCTAGATAAAATTATGAATATATTGGGAATATGGATTCAGATTTTGAATCAGTGAAATGTTTGACGAGGCTGAGACTGAAAGATACACAATGAACTTATAATAATTCGATTTTTTTCTTTTTTTCTAATATTAATTTTTTTATTAGACCGGGAGCGGAAAAATATATATGACCAAATTTTCATCAACAATTTTCTCCAACAATTTTCTCCAACTATGGGACAGTGACCCCCTATGGGTTGATGAGAACCCAAAATCTGAAAACCAATTTCCTTTTCCATTGGTCTTTGGAGTTATCCTCAAATTAGATTATTGTAATTCTTCTTCTTTCATGGAGTTATCTTAAAATTTCAATATAAAGACTTCCTTATTGTGCAAAACTTGAACTGAAGAAAAAAAATATGTACATACATGATCTACCTACCCTATCTTAATTGGAAGAAAGGGGCACCTTAGGTGTAGGTAGATTTCCAGTGGAGTCATTCAAGCATTGATCTGATTTGTAGAATTAATTCTATCACTATGGAATGTATTGAAACTTGTACCAATGAGCCAATGGTACTCTGATATGTACTGGAGAAAAATTGAAATAGGTGTGTTGAGGATTTGATTGCGTTGATTTTCCAACAATGCTTTGGAACCATAATTCAATGAAGTCAATTCTTGGTTGCTCAAGAATATTATCGTCATTGATTGGATGAAGAGTTTCCAATATTAGAATACTTTCATCTTTCTCCTTATCTCCAATCACTTCCAATGTTCTTGATTCATCAATAATATCTTGAAAAGACTCTTCCTTCATGTAGTGGCCATCGTGTTCATCATTTTTTCTCAAAATTCATTTCATCCACCAACCGTTCTTGTTGCCAAGGATCTTGAGGATTTTTATCATATATTGCAAGACTAAAATATTCTCGTGTATTTGGTGGAGGCTCCTTGATTTCATCTTCAAATTTTTTGTTTGACAGATATTCATATGGAGTATAAAGGAGGCTAAAATTTTCTTCTTGCAAATTGGAATTTTCAACTTCATTTTCGGTAATATGACTTGACTTAGAAAATTCATCCAATATTTGATTAGCTTATTCTTCAAAATGAATCACTTCATTATCTTTCTTCCATATGGGAGAGGATGGGTGGGCATCAGCATTAAAAGCATCAGCAAAAACATATGAATGCACTCTTGGGATGAACTTTTCTGCAAATGAATTTTTGAACACATCTCAACTGGTAATGGAATTAGGTAGTAATGAACTATACCATTTGAGAGCATATCCTCATAGAGTTTGTAAAAATAATATACATATAACATTTTCCTCGATGAAATTATGAACATGAATGTGGACTATGCAAGTTGGCTCTGAGGTCGCAAGGAAACCAGCCAGAGACAGCGACAACGAACAGGTTTAGGGGGCTAGATCCAAAAATAGATAAAACACCAGGTTAGCTCCTAAAGAATCACCAACAGCTGAATCAGAGCAAGGGAAGTCAACACCAAAAGCAAGAGAGGATTTTATTCAAGAAAGGATGAAAGAGCAAGGACAAACCATGGGGGGGAAAGAACCTAGAGCTAGAAGTGGAGGAAGGTGAGTTTTCCTCAAACAGTGATAGCGAGGGAGCAAGTGACACCATTATCACCCCAATAAAAACAAGCAGAGGCAGGAAATACAAGAAATAAGAAAGAGAAAAGGAGACATATAAATATGTCTTGAGTGGATCGAAACCAACAATCAAACAACTGATCAATGTTAAACAGACAAGGAAGCACTCTAGGGCCCCTCAAGGAGCCCATATCTTCCCCCCAGGTAAATCATGAGACTAACCTCCTGGAATTGTTGGGTTTTCGACAATAGAATAAAGGAAGAGACGCTTAAATATATCATATTAACTTCAAATTATGAGATCCTTCTTATCCAAGAAACCAAGATGGAAGCGCAAGACTTCCTCAACATAACAAATGCAGTTTGGAAAGCAAGCAAGGGAATAGCAGAAAGTGCAAGAGGAGCCTCAGGAGGTATAGGCACTCTCTAGAACCCTACAAAGTATGAACTCATCAAATATTAAACATGCAAGCATTAGATCTATACCAACCTCCTTCACAAAGAAATGGGCCGACAGGTAAGTCTCTTCAATCTTTATGTGCCTATCATACTAGAGGAAAAAATATTTTGTTGGGATACTCTAAAATATTACCTACTACTAAATGAGATGGAAAATATCATTATTGGGGGGGACCTCAATGTGACCCTAGCAGTGACCGAGAAAAAAGGTGGCTCCATTGTGTGAGACCCAACAAGGGAATGGGTAGAATATATCATGTCATATTGGGAGTTAGAAGATATCAAACCAACTAAAGGGAATTACATGTGGTCTAATAAGAGGGTAGGATCGGGCCACATTGTTGCAAGGCTAGATAGGTTCTTATTTCATAGCACCTTTATGCTTATGGGCCTCATCTCATCCTCCTTCATCCTCCCTCATAGTGTTTCAGACCACAAACCAATCATGTTGGATATTTCCCATGACAAGAACCTCGGGCCAATCCCTTTCAGATTTAGCCCAGCCTGGCTCCAAGATGAAAGATTCCATGATCTGGTTACCAAAATCTGAAATGAAAAAGTAAGAGGCTCTACCTTTTTTGTTTGGGAAGAAAAACTCAAAAGATTAAAGGTAGTGCTAAAGTCTTGGGCAAAAACCCTACCAAACCCTATTTTATCTCGCTAAGAAGCCCAAAAACAGCTTGAAAAACACCAGCTGGATATGGAAAATCAAGAAATCACCCAAGAAACTTTGCAACAAGAGGATCAGCTCCAAAGGAATTGGCATCAAACCTATAGAGAGGAGGAAAAGTATTGGCAACAAAAATCCAGGAGCCTCTAGTTGGAAGCAGGGGATAAAAACAATGGCTTCTTCCACAAACAAGATGAAGCTTGAAATAAGTTCAAGAATGTCACGGAAATTCGGGTCCAAAATCAGACAATAACATATTTTGAAGGCATAAAAGCAGCTGCGGCAGAAGCCTTCGAAACTCTTTATACAAAAACTCAAAGATTTGCTATAGATCCCAAAGTATACCCACTCTCTTTAGTTCCGGCCCTCATTCATGAAGATGTCAACATCAAGCTAACCAAGGTAGTCGACCAACAAGAAATAAAAGAGGCACTTGATCAAATGAACCCATACAAAGCCCCAGGTCCAGATGGATTCACAGCCAGATTTTACCCAAAACAACTGGGATATAATAAAATCATACCTCACAAAGCTGATCAGGAAATCTCTGACTTGCACCAAGATAGGAGGTGGAACAAACTCGTATTTTCTTGCTCTCATTCCCAAAGAAAAAGGAGCAGTCAACTTTGAAAGGTTTCGCCCAATTTCTCTCTACAACACAAGCTACAAAATCCTCACCAAAATAATAGCTAACAGAATTAAAAATATTCTCCCAGCAATTATCCCTGAAAATCACGGAGGATTTGCAAAAGGAAGGTATATAGTGGATAACATCACCCTTGTTCAAGAGGCCCTACACTCAAGTGTTCACAGAAAAGACAAAGGTATGATAATTAAACTTGATTTGGCAAATGTGTTTGATAGAGTCAAACATAATTTTTTGTTCAAGGTCATGGAAAATTTTGGTTTCGCCCCCCCCTTCATAAATTGGGTTAAATGTTGTATCGGTTCCCCCTGGATAGATCCTCTAGTGAATGGTCGGGCCACTAATTTCTTTCAAGCTTCCAGAGGTATTTGGCAAGGCTGCCCCCTCTCCCCACTCCTTTATGCCATCCAAGCCTCCGTACTCAGCTCCCAATTGGATCACGGCCAAATGCATAATAATATTCTCGGCCTGAGAATTTCCCCTGGGGTAAAATAAATCAACCACGCTCAATTTGCAGATGGCACACTGCTAATGGGAGGAGAGAGTATGCCTACAGCAAAGAAATTCAAAAAGGAGTTAGACACCTACACAGAAGTATCAGGAAGTGTGATAAGCCTGACTAAAAGTAAGATCTTTGGATGGAACATAACTCCAAGGGAGATGGTAGATATCTCAAGAGTCCTTGGAATGGAAGGCTGCACCACCTGGGATGCGTTTAAATACCTGGGAGTCTCTATATTCAAATCCAATCCAAAGGCTTCGCATTGGGACCAGCTAATAGGAAAAATTAAAAATAGAATAAACTCCTGGGCAGAAAACTGGTTAAACCTTGCGGGAAAAGTGGTCTTCATCAAAGCAGTGTTAGCAAGCATCATGATTTACCAAAGCTCCTTACTTATGGCCCCGATGTCCACAATCCAAAAAATTGAAGCGTTGTTCAAAAGATTCCTCTGGAAGGGAGGGAAGCAAACAGGGAGGAAATTGCACCTTATAAGTTGGGAAAAAATAACCAAGCCCTACCTTGAAGGGGGCCTCCAACTTAAAAACCTCCATACTCAAAATTTAGCCTTGGGAGAAAAGATCTTATGCCGCATAATCACTGGGAATTCCTCCTGGAGTAAAAGAGCATTATGGAAGAAGTACTTTCGAGGCCCAAGGAAAAATTGCCTTGACAGTCCAGCAAAGGTGGAGAAAGAATCCCCAATTTTCT
Organism: Picea glauca; assembly: GCA_000966675.3. Lineage (NCBI taxonomy): Eukaryota > Viridiplantae > Streptophyta > Pinopsida > Pinales > Pinaceae > Picea > Picea glauca. The sequence goes on from JZKD02S0065638.1 coordinate 445,830, forward strand.
CTCTATGCCAAAAGTCTCTCAGACACTTTAAATCTCACCTCACTTGGATACCATGCAATGGTAAACAAATCAAGGTTTGGGAAGACTCAATTATGGGAGACCAACCACTAGACTCGAAGCAGGGTCTAGATTGACTTAAAAAGTGGATGAGACTCCAGAATTTACACAATATGTGGGACATCTCACGGTGGGAAAACAATGAGATCCATTCCTGACTAAGGTGGGAAATTGTCAATTTACCCCCAGAGCTAGAAGAGGAATGGAACATGTAGAAGTATTGGCTACAAGGGAAATCCCCCTTAAAGAAAAGGAAAAAAGACAAGAGAGGATGGGGATTGTTCTCTAGACTTTACACTACAGCAGCAGGATATTAGCATATAGCAACAGTCCCACACGTCCCCCCCAGACCCGGCAATTTGGAAAGCCATCTGGTCCTCCAAGTCAATTCCGAAGATAGATATGTATGTATGTACCACGGCACACAGAGGTATCCTCACTTGCGAAAATCTAAGAAGAAGAGGTTGGGAAGGCCCCTCCAGATGCCCCCTCTGTTGTCAAGAAGAGGAGACTATAGACCACCTACTTTTAAGCTACAATTACTCCAAGGAAGTCTGGCAGTTAACCCTTGGAATACACCCAGACACTCTTGTTTTACCTCAACAATTGAACACCCTGCTCCAGAATTGGAATTCCCTCTGTCCTTTTCAAACAGCAAAAAAGGGCCAACTCTCCACCCTTTGGAGAACTCTCCCAAAATTTATTCTCTGGAAGATCTGGCTCGAACGAAATAACAGGTTATTTAGGGAAGCCAAAAGCAGCCCTGCTCAGGTAGCCACAAAGATAAAGGCCCATTTTGGTGAGAGCGCCCCCTACTTCTGTAAAGAAGTGAACTCAAGGCCGTTAGAAATGGAAAAGAAACTCTGGATTGAACATCTTAATCTCTGAGATCAATAGCAGCAAACACATCTCAATTTACACCAGCAAGAATGGGAAATCGGGATGGAGGAGCAAGAGTTCGAAGAATGGAAAAGAAATGAAAATAAGTATATTCTATTCTTTGACGGAGCCTCCAAAGGGAACCCAAGAGTGGTAGGAGGAGGAGGAATCCTGGTAGGCCCCAACGGACTCCCAAAAATTAGTTTTTCCTGGGGACTGGGCATAGAAACCAACAACAAAGAAAAGGCACTGGCCCTCTGGTAAGGGCTAAATCAAGCTATTATACACAACGTCTGGGATCTGGTGATAATAGGGGATTCACAGCTAATAATCCAAGCCTTAATTCTCCGCAACAAAGCCCAAAATGCAAAACTCCAACACATTTTGGAGAAAATCCATCTCCTCCTGGGAAAGATTCGAACTTATCATCTTTACCACATCCTCCAGGGAATGAATGCATCAGCAGACAAAGAGGCCAATAGGGGATCCCTCTCAATCATTGGAACCATAAAAATCAATGGAACCTTGACCAACTGGGAACTCCCATGAGAGATTGGAATAAGACAGGGCTCTGAGCTAGCAAGTGGGAAAGTCACGTCCTCGAAGGTACAAGGTCGAAGCCAACACAGCCATCAATCAAGAGGATGTCATATCTAATGGATTCACCCATCATTTGGTCGTTGAAACCAAACAAGAGCCCATGTGTTCCAGATCGCGCGTATCACATGGGTGCAGCGAACCTGTGGATTTTTTAGTTAAAAGGAGATGCAGGGAAGGAAGCCATGCAGTCCAGAAGAAGTCAAAGATTGGAAAGGAAGGCAAGCAGAAGCATAGCAATCAGAGGAGGGAGAAACTTGTGTAGGAGAAGCAGCCCAGAAGCGGCAAGGGAAGCGATGGCGTCGAGCTCTAGCAGTAAGCCCATGACAGAGGAGCGGTTGGCTGCACTAGAGGAAAACATGCAGCATCTCAGGCATCAGTTGAACAACTTGGATGACTTCCTCCTGAAATTAGATATCAATGCAGGGAGACGTATGGAAATGTTGGAAAATGACATCACTTCCACCAAATTCGGACTATCTAAGGAGCTGGGGAAACTGCGCAAGGATCTCAAAGACCCAAAGCAAGAATTTGAAGAAAGAGTCAACAATTTGGAATAGCAGATGGAGCAGCTGAATAAAGAATGGAAGCAGGAGAGGGATCAGTCCAAGAAGGGTGGCTCCAAGTAATTTGGCAAGCAGCACCTAGGCCAGGAACTAGCCTCTGCAAATAACTCTGCAAGGAAGGCATTTTGTATAGAAGCCTCTGCATTTAACGACTATGTTAGAACTATTTTTCCTCCACCAAGCAGAAGAGTATAAACTCCTGGCCTTGTAATTGTTTAGTCATGCTTGGTTAAGTTCATATGTAACAGAACCAGTGGCTTGCCACTGCTTTTCTATAATAAAATCCCATTATCCGTTCCTGTCAAAAAAAAAAAAAAAACATTTTCCTCAATGAGGTTGAAATCATGACATGTAGTTTTGAAACTAAACAAGTGTTGCTCTACATCTTTTGAAGTATCCCCAAACAATGTAGAAAAAAAATCGATAAAAATATCTGGCATTTGAAAATCTACTTTTGCTAGATTTAATGGGGTTCTATGAAATCACCTCCTTCTTTGGGCACTTGTTCCTTTTGCTGATTTTTGTAAATCCATTGATGGGCATGATGAAGAATTTAAAGGAGCAACATGACACGAATGAAATTCTTCAGAGGCATCATAATATACATATTTTTGATATTTTTTAGTCTTTCCAATGGAATTGTTAGGGAGTTCATTCTCCCGAACCTTTTGTGTTTCTTAGGTATTTTTGAAGTTATAAAAAAGGTACAACATATTTCAATAATCCTTTTATAAATCCCTTGCATCTAGAATAAGAAATAATTTTCTTGAATCTTCTTTTCAAAACTTTGAAATATGAAGACTCTAGTTCCTCAATCAAATATAAAGCAGGGCCTCAAATATCTTGAAAATAAATCAATTCCCAGTATGGTCACCAAAAATGTTGATGCCTGAATCTATTAGGACCGAAATAACAACCTCACGATGATATGAATCCCCCTGCATTTTTAGAGAGGTGGTACTCATCTTTGGCTAAAAGATATATCTTGGATATCTTGGATTAGGAGAATGTTAAGGCAACAAACCCTAGATCTTTATTGCTTGAAATTATTCAATAAAATAGTTCTTCAATAACCTATTATGATCTTTATCTGCAGCAAGAAATATTTTAACAATAAAAAAGATTGAAGGAGGGCTTCAACATCATAACTTTATTGTGATTAGCATCACATACACAATCTTCTTAATCACATACAAATGCATCCATATCTTCTTTACGAGAAATACGAGAAAATAATTTGATCATGTCAAAGAATTTTAAAAGAGTATTACTATCAATACCAAAAAGAGAATTTGATAGGTCAATCTCAAATAACTCATACTTAAGACTCAAAGTTACAAGATACAATTGAAATCAACCCCGAAGCAATTCTTTGTGGAGTTTTATTCATGAAAGATATTCTTCATTACAAAATATCTGAAAGTCATGTATATGGTTGTAAATACTCCATGATCATATAAAAAAAGTCTTTGGAAGAATTCAAGAACTCAACCTTGTGTCAAATTTAGATATTCAAGCATAAAGCTATGAGAAATGGTGTAGAAGAATAGAAAGAGTGGAGAAGATGGAGATATTTATTCATTGAACAGAAGATTGGTTGTATATTCATGGTTGAACCTTCTTCTTGTGATCTTCTACCATGCCAATCTGATAATTTTGATTATGGAAACTTTGATGAAGCCCTTCTTCCCTTTTTAAAATGAGATTTTCTAACTACTTGAGTAGTTAGGGTTTTTTCCTCTCTTGAATTTCCCATACAATCCTTTTCTTGAAGTATTATCTTTAATTAATGCATCATTCAAGTTTCTTAAATGATTTCACAACATTAACGTTCATATCTTTAAAATGGTTCCCTTTTCATTTTTAATAAAAAAAATAATAATAATAAACTTTTATTTTCAAAATTCAATTAATTGTGTTTTTAAAGAGGGGGGATGTATTTTAATTTTATGGAAGTGATAGTCAACTTTTCATCCATGTAAATCACTTTATATGTGATCTTCATCATCTTATCTTTCCAACTATATAATTTTTTTCCAAATCTGACTCTCGGATCTCAAGATATGAGCTCGTGAAGTTGAGTTGTCACATAGGCCCATTAAAAAATGAAGTTGAGTGATATTTCAATTTCTGAGAAAAATGTGGTCATTTTCAGCCCTTCTAACTTGTATCATCATCTTCATCGTCAAAATAAATTTCCAACGGTATAAAATTTACACAATTTTGTCGCTCGGAGCTCAAGTTATTATCTTCATAAGTTCGTGACTCGGGGACTATCGATTTGATGTCTTGGGGCAATCTTAGCCCTTGATATCAAATTTGTTTTTCCCACTTTGGAAATTTCAAATTTTTATTCATAAAGGTTATCCCACATTCACTGGGATATTACGAATCTGGATGGTATATGATTCTAAGTGTATTATACACTTAGTAAGAAACATGAGAAAAATATTATGGAGCTTAAGGGGCTTGACCTCCCCTTAAAAAATTGATTAAGTGATAATAATTTTGACCAAATTTATATTCCAGCCACATCCAGTCAACATATGAGTCAACCAATCACAATTCGCCACATGTCATCATCTGATAGGCTAATAATCTGCTACGTGTACCCAATAATATTTTTCCATACGTTTCAAATCATATGTTGCCATGTGTCTCCCATGTTGAGATTCCATGTGTCATAGTCTTAGGTTTCCAAATAGTAATCTACCATGTGGCACCATTCACACACTGCTATGTGTAAGAATTTCGTTGGTGACATGTTTCCTGCTCTTGTTGGCCCTTGGTTTAAATGGCGAAGACTTTGTAATAATGGTTAAGTATGGGAGAGCGGAGGGAAGGGTAAGTGAGGGGAAGGGAAAATTTGTAGGCGGCGGAAGTTAGGGGGGGTATTTTGTAGGCAGCGGAAGCTAGGGGGTAGTTTGTAAGCAACGGTGGTGAGGTGAGTGAGGGATGTGAGTCTGCAAATCCATTGTGGATGAAAAATGGTTAAGTAATGATACTTCTCGGACGGGTTCGTGAAAAAAAGAAAACACAAAAGTATGAGTTTGCGAGTCCGCAAACCCGCGAATATGATAAATTGGTTAAGTATGGAAAGGAGAGGAGGGGAAAATGGAAAAATGGTTAAGTGTGAGATTAGAGTAATAAGAGTAGTGAGGAAGAAGAGTAGAGTAGAGTAGAGTAGAATAGGAAAAAATTACTAAGTATGGAATGAGAGTGGAAGAGGGAAAAATGGTTAAGTATGAAAATGAAGGGAATATGAGAGTAATGAGAAAATGGAAAAATAACTATGAGATGAGAGTATGAAGAGAGGTGAAGGGATAAGAGAGAAAAATGTTTAAGTGTAGAGATGGAAGGTGAGAGAAATGACTAAGTGAGGAGAGTACTTAGTCAAAAATTTGAAAATGGAGAGGAAAGGTGCACCATACTTAGTCAAACTCTTCTTTTTATTTTTCAAAGTTTTTTTCCAATCTCTCTGACAAACTTCTCGATAAAATTATGAATATCTTGGGCATACTGACTCATATTTTGAATCCACGAAATGTGTGATGAGGCAAAGACTAAAAGCTACACAAAGAACTTATAATAGTTCAATTTTTTCTTTTTCTGATATCAATCTTTTTTTGGCCAGGAGCGGGAAATATAGATGACCAATTTATGGTCAATAGGCACCAGCCTCGTGATTTACAAGCACCAACCTAAAGGAAGCTCTAACTCCCTGATTTACCAGCACCGAATGGAATGAGGCACCAACCCCCTAGCTTTATTAGCTCTAATTGGAAGGAAGCACCCACTCCCTAAAGCACAGAAACCAACATGCATGATTCATTTTGTAGACAAACCTTCAAACCCTAGCAAGCCTCATAGCATCATTCCCATAATGTAATCATTGAAAGAAACATCCACTGACGGTAACATCCATTCATGGCAACGTCCATTGACGCAACATCCACTCACGAAAACATCACAACTTCATAGCAGATCATATGACAACATCACAACCTCACGGCAACATCACAAATTCATAGCAGAGAATACAGCAGCATCACAACCTCACAGCAATGCATACGACAACCTCACAACCTTACAGCAACATCACAACCTTATATCATACCTTGGGAATAAGAAAGACCTTAAGAGAATCCCTTAGACTTCTCTTGCACACCAGAAAGACACCCCAACACCTTAAGCACACCTCATAATTGATCTCTTCATTGGTTTCACAAAAAATGTGAAATTCTTTCATATATTTATAGTAATTTTGTCCCAAAAAAAAAAACTGGTTGAGTCGACCTCAATTTTCTAGTTGGGTTGTTGGACGAAAAAACTCATATCTCCTCATTCCTAGGGAGCTAGAGGGACTTCCATATACCGTTGGAAATTTCTCGGAATAATCTTTCCAAGAATGTAACTTGTTCTTCCATTTGAGTTAATTATGTATGGTAAAATTCCATCAAATATAGGATATCCAAATTGACCACAAATAATACTTTCAACAATATCCATCTTGAAATCTTTATCTTGGACATTTGTAGGCTTCTTCACTTGACTTTAGGGGCTTCTTCACTTGGTTTTAGGGCTTCTTCAAGGCTCCATTTGTGTACAACTCAAAGTGGACATGTGGAAACAACCACATGTTATCTCATCCTATGATGGCCATGCTTAAAAGCTACGCCATAAGGGGACAACTTTGGAGTTATATACAATTATGTCAAGGATCCTTCAATGCACTTCAAGGCTTCTTCAAGTGTACACATCATCACTGCTTCAGGAGCTTCTTCAATTTGCTTTGACATTGACTTGTCCTCGTGGCTTGACTACTCCATATTGGTTTCTCAAGGTTTCATCAACATGTCTTCAAGGCTTATTCTCTTGGATTCATGGCTTCAAGGCTTCTTTACTTGGCTTCATGGATTCAAGGCTTCTTCACTTGGCTTCATGTCTTCAATACTCTAACAATCTCCCTTTTTCACTGCCACAACATCATCATCACTATTACATCCTTATCATTACCGCCACATCATCATCATCACTACCAATTTGACATCAATGACAACATTTTCTCAACAACTTCCCCTTCAAAGAAAAGAACATTGTGAAACTCTCATAATACAAGAAACAAAGAATAATGATACCTCTGAACAAAGACAAACTCAGCCACATCAATGGCTCTTCTTCCACACCATCCAAGTTGCACCAAGAAATGGTTAAAGAATCTGTCATATGTCTCAAAGAATAATCTTTTCCTTGTTACCCCAAGCCTACAACACACCTGAACCAACAAGATTGTTCCATGAAGAATTGTTTGCATTTCCTTCTACACCAAGGCACAATTCTACAATTTCAATGTTCAAGACAATCTATAGTCACTTGTCAAACTTGTCTCAAAGTCTTACGCTTTGCAAGTTCACCCAAGTGTGATGAAAGTGCCTGAATGAATTTGAGCTCTCATCATGGAAGTGAAGCACACCAAACTTCACAAGATAGTTCTACAACCAATTGTCAAAACTTCTCTAATACCAACTATCGCAAACCTGCAGTCTGCTTGTATTCTTTTTCGTAACTTGAGTCTACCCATGTTGTTTTGGAACTTGCGGTCATGCAACACTTTCTTTCCTCGATGCAACACTTTATTTCCTATCAAGTTTTGTTGCATCTGAGTCATGCAACACTTGTTGTGCCTTATTTGTCCACAAGTGCATATGAGTCCTTATGCAGTGTGCCCTATCAATGCACTGGTACGCCCTATCTGTCTGCAGGTGCACCCAAGTCTTTTTTAGTGTATTTCTAACAGACCAAGGCATCCAACAATCTAATGTATGCCTTTCCATGGGCCAAGGCATTCGACTGCCCAAGGTGCACCTTTCCAACATGCCAAGGTAATTGTCTAAAGTGTGCCTTGCCAATGGGCCAAGGCGTCTCAACATGAGTCTTTTTCCAACATGTCCATCTATTCCAGTGAGACAAAGGTGTTTGATGCCACTCTAGGATGGAGTCTTATATAATCTGTGTGTATTGGTTATCCTTAGTACATATCCCAAAAGGAATTCCAGAAAAGATTAGAAAGGAAGTCAGGTCAAATATTAGAGCATCAATGATCTCAAAGGCTTCAATGAAAGCGTTTAATTGTTAGGAAAAGGGATGCCCTGGAAAGTTGGAAAGTACTATATAATAAGGAATGGAGACAACCCATGAACGGGTTGCTCAAGTAATTTTGGATTCTCAAAACTTTTAAAGGATACTCTTTATAATTTGGGAATCTATCATTTAGCAAATGTAGCAAAGTTAGAACCCAATGCAATCTATAATCAAGGTGGGAGATCTGCTTCATAGTTGGATTTCCAAGGAGATATAGTAGAAGAATGGCAACAATCCATGTTCAAATTAAAACACAATGCTATTATAGAATAAAAGATGAGGAATATAGATTAAATTAGTCTAAAAATAATGCATCAAGAAACTGTACAACAAAGTTAGGTTATGTGACTAGTATGGAGGTGGAAGTAGAAGGTGATAAGAAATGGTGGTGGAAATATTGATGTACACTAAATAGTCTATTAAAAATGAGAATTTTTCTTTGGTTGGCTTTATCTAATAAAATATTTACTTATGACTATTGCCAAAAAAAGATCATGGTAGGCTCCAAGAAGATGCATAATGTGTAAAATCAATGAAAAATCTATATACCACTTATTAGTCCATTGCCCCTATGCCAAAAAAAGTATGGAGTGAAGCACTGAATTTGGCATATGGCAAAGGAAAGTGGGAAGGAGAGTCAATTTTGGCATGCTTTGAGAGAGGATACAAGGACATATCAATGGCAAACCATAAGGTATAGACATGTATTGTGATTTGAGCAATACAACTTGCAATAAATGAAATAGTATTTGAGGGTAAGGAAATTCTTCCAAATCAACTACAAAAGAAAAGTTGTCAAACACTGCAAAATCCAAAAATTAAAAAAATCTATTATTTGGGAATTTTTTTGATGGTGCTAATCAAGGATCACCAAGTACTTGTAGGGTAAGGGCATTCTCTTTTTGAATGAAAAGGACTTCATTGTTTTTTAATGAAAAGGAATTCATTGTTTTTAAACATATAGCTCAACATGAATTATATGCATTATGGTTGTTCCTTGAAATAGCATCAAAAAGGGGAATTCCAAATCTTCAAGTATTGGGAGGCTCTAAACTCATTATAGATTGAGAAAAGAGGAAGAACATGATACAAAATCTATTACTAACCCCAATCATGGACATAGTCACTAAGGTAAGGAACAATTTTATCACAGTTTCTTTCAATCATGTTTATAGAGCATTTAATGAAGCAAAGAACCTCTCCAGAGAGGCTTTACCTCTGCACGAGGTTGATGCAAAAACTAGGAAAGTATGCTTCTAAAAGAGTCAATATTTAATGTAAGGCTTACCAATTCTAAAGGATAAAAACCTACTCATATTGACACAATTATGCTTATTCATAAATGCCCTCTAGATTGTATCTCATTTCGTTGTTTGTTTATTTTTTTAAATAGCACACTTTTAAGCTAACATGCTCTAAAAAAAAATGTCATATCAAACATAAATTAGAAACAAACACTTTTGATATATATTTTGATTTCTTCTTAAATTAAAATAACCAATATAAACTTTCTTTAAAAATAAAAATAAGAATTAATTACACAAACTTGCATCCTAAACAACAACTCCCATTAAATCTAAACCTAAAATTAACAATTAAACCAACTCTCATTTAATCTAAATCTAAAATGTAACAATTAAACCAAGTATTCAATGTGAATAACTATTATAATTTTATATAAAATTCTAACAAAAACTCTTACAATATTAAAAAAAAAACAATAAACTTGGAAGAGTATTATAATCTCATATACAACTAACTTCTAAATGTACCTCTATCTATTATACGTTCATATATAATAGCTAACAAAACCTGAAGTGTTACAATATTACATAAAGCATTCAATGTGAATGGATATTATAATCTCGTATACAACTAACTTCCAAATTCACCAATAGAGGTAAAGGTTCAATTCCAAATTCAGCGTAGGTACTAGTTTGGCAAAACAAAGTTAATGGTTTAATGTCTCTAGTTTGTTTGTAAATTAGAGAACGGATAAAACAATAAATAGGTGCCAATTATAAAAGAGGTTGGTGTTATTTGCCATGTGGATTTGATGTAAAGTTAAAAGTGAGATGCCATAGTACAAAAGTACAAAGTATTTTTCTATAATAAATAGATTATTTTGAGTACGTGAAGGATATATATTTAAATTGATAAAAATGTGGGAAGACAACTCAAAAATTCACAAATACACTCAATTGTATATATAACATAAATTGAGTGATGTTTTATAGTTAGTGAAGTCTTTTTTATATTTGTTAGTCACTATCACTAAAATATGAAAAATCAATTATTGGTGAAATCACAATTTTACATTGTTTAAAATCGTATTTTTGAATGTATAAATCAATTCAACACCCTTAAAAACCATGAAACATCTTGAATATGTAATATAAACCACTAAAATCTGCAAATTCACTCATCTCTTTGAATTTCTAACTGGATTTTGAGCAAAACTCACAAAAAACAATAGCCAAAAAAGCGTAAAAGCCTATGTTGCATTGGTTTTCGAGACGAAGGAATAACAAGGATGGGAAAACAACAAAGACAAGGGGACACGTCCTCGAGACAGCTAAAGCACACCCCCAAATTTTTCAAGGGATGACAATAATATATATATATATATATATATATATATATATATATATATATATAT
>JZKD02S0065638.1:461259-471474 GCA_000966675.3 Picea glauca
TTGGGCGGAGGGAATCTCATACACCAATTAGGTGTCTGGCTTGGTCGTGACCTTAAAAATAGATTATTATTATTATTATTATTGACAACCCTTGCACTTGCCAATTTTGAAAAAGCTCGATCAATTTTAAAAACAATTTAGCTTTAGAAAACATAAGTGAGAACTATCTCTATAGCATCTTTTTTTATATTTCATGTTAACGATGATTATGTTAAAACATAAAAGGAATTCCATTATCAATAGGTTTTGCAGATTTTAACAACTATGCCGAAAAATCATTATAAAATACTTTGGTTATGTAAAGAGATATACTTTGGTTATGTAAAGTGATATGACTAGGAATTTATTCAAACATTTAGTATCCAATCCAAGTCACTACTATCTAATTGTTTTCACAATGCTCGAGGTTGGGATGGTGGAAGCACTAGACTTGAATGACTCATGGAAACTCATGTACTAATATGTAAAAGCTAAGATAACCAGAAAATGAGACGAACAAGAGCAGTGATGGATCAGCCCTTTGAAATGTTGCATTTCATGTTTTTTTGACATGGCAGTTTTGCTTGTTGTAATGTTGTTGAAAATACAATAGTTAAATCACTAGAAACCCAAATAGAAACACGTCATACAAAACCCATGTTTAGATTCACTGCAATACAAAATGGATGGGAAAAATGATCACATTGTCCAATCATCAATTTCAATGATAGTCAAAACTAAAAATATACACCTAGAATATCCCTGAAATCTGCCCAAAACATTCCCGAAATCTACCCATAATATCCCTGAAATCTGCCTAGAACATCTTGGGGACGACCAACAAGTCCCCGAGTCCCTAGTGGAGTCCCCAGCAGTTTGGGGACATTTCCTAAGGATCCCCAAGTCCCCAAAAAGCAGGAACATCAAGTACACAGCCTTTTTGGAAGGACAGGTCCCCAAAAAGCAGAAACATCAGGTAGACGGGTCCAGGTCCCCGAGTCAAGGTTTTTTTGGGAGAACAGGTCCCATGCAACATAGATAAAAACATAGAACATTTAGACTACATTTCCATGGCTTGGTTCTTATTATTTGCCAAAATATTCACCCTGATATCAAAGAAGTCAAAATCATAGAACACGTCTGAAGATTCATCTTTGTCGGTGTGACTCATTTCCACTTGCAGTGATCAATAACCAGGTAAGTTATAGTTAACATACGGTATCACTTGAACAGCAGTCAATTCTCAAGCCAGCTTACCATAAGAATTTGCGCCTGGCCTATACTAGTACTCTATTGTCTCTGAATAGAACATTCAGAATAATATCTTGCCATACTGTACTTATACCTAACAGTGCTTTTGATACACTACTGTACCTAACAGTGCTTTTGATACACTACTGTACATAGCAATGCTTTTAGAATAATATCTTGATATATTGTACTTGTACCTTACCGTGTTTTTGATACACTACTGTACATGTACCTAACAGTGCTTCAATGTGCATCATATTGAACAAAAATTCAATTTTTTTCAAAAAAACAAAAATTAAAAATTAAAAAAATCCAGCCTCCATACAGGCATTTTTATGTAAACGTCCTACTCTCCAGCATGTGCACATTACTCGAGAAGAGGGGATAACAGAAATCATTACATTCAAAAGATGAAATTGCAAAATACAAAAATAATATAGATGCTCGTTCCCTCATTCTTTCGAGTATGTTGCAAAAGACTAATTATTCATTATTTTGCTTTACAAAAAGCATAGACATAAAATAATAGGTACGAATAAATCACTGGACTGTCCAAAACAGACAACTTTAAGACATTTCAAATATCCATTAAAGAACTCAGGACAGTCCTGCAACAATCTTTGCCATATTTAACTACGATTCTATAAATCTCATCTTATCTGCTATGTCTGCTATGTGGACCACACGGACTTTCAAGTTACACCGTTTCCTTATTTAACTAACATTTTCACCTAAGAGACGACATTATACCTTGCAGTTGCAACTCATAGGGCAACTCATAGTATAGTTTGATTGTTGTGAAACCTCAAGCTTTTTCAAAATTCCCTACAAATCAATAATTTCCAGTTGATACCGGCAACAAAGTCTTTCAGCTTTTATTCTATATCTCCTCTGACAGACATGCCTGGTCAACAGATCTCATGTATAATAAGTTGGAAGAATAAACAGGAAAATTCCAGGCCTTCCTTTCTGATTTCCATTGTTAAAAGAAGAGCTATGCATTCCATGCAATATGCACCATCTGCCCCTAGACTCAGTAAGCAGAGTAACATATAGCCTAACAAAAATATGATTTTGAAATTTGAAACACATTGTCAAAATAGATCTTGAAGGAAATTACTTCCCCTAGAAATCTACCATCTGTAGCTTTGTCGAAAGCTGAATAATAAAATATACACAATCCTTTCACTCATAGTCCTCATCCCTTCGACGAGAAAAAGAAGGTGAAGAAGATAACCGGTAACAAAATAGCATAACCTGTTCAAAAAGAACAATCACTCCCTTGGCTAGCACTCATATTTGAATTATCTGGCTTGCCTGAGGACCCAACAGGACCAGGGAGAGAAGTGTATGTCGTTTGGAGAACTTCATTTCGATTAGTTTGCTTCCCTGGAGGTTGTTGACTGTATTTGACTTGGTGCTGTTGCTGCTGTTGCTGTTGCTGTTGCTGTTGTTGCTGCAATTGATAAAGAGGATGATGAGGATGATGTGGACCCTGCTGCTGAAGCTGAAATAATGGTGAATTCATGGACATTTGCTGAGCTAGACTGGCAGATTGACCAGCACCTAGCTGCCCTGTGGCCAATTTCAACCGTTGGACCTCCTCCCCGAGTGCCTCATTCAATGCTAGGGACAAAAATCAAAGCCGCCAATCGTTAGACACAAACCAGTTCTTTCATGTTATCACACAAACATCAATTTATTTCAAACATTAAAACAACTATGGAGAAAAGAGCTTTCCAAGAAAATTCACATATAAACTGCTACAGAAGTGTCTTGATAAAGTCAATACCAGATCAGGTTCCTTTTTTTTGTCTGATTTGCAATGAATTCCAAAAATTCAGTGTCATTTGAAAATTTTAAAGCAAAGAAACAATAAAAGGCTATGAGATGCAACTTGGTGAGTCAAGGAAGAGATATATTGTGCTAGCCTCTAGGTAATCATTCTAGCAAAGGAGCCTTGAGCCCAATTGTGTCTAACTAGATATTAAGAAACCATTCTTCCAAATATGCTCTGCAATCCATATTTCCATTTCCTATACTTTTTCTAAAGTAGATACCATAAATACAAAGAGACCAAGATCATTACCATCACGAAGTTGTGCTTGCTGTTCCATGGTCTGTAGGCGTAACTTGAGCTCATGGTTCTGACTACCAATCCCAGCTGAATCCCTCTGTACAGAAAAATATTAATCAAATCCATAAACTGGGAAGTAAAAAATGATATGAATCTCAAATGAAAATTTTATGCCCAGTACAAGCAACTCACCTGCAAAAGAGTCAGCTGTGCGGACAAAGTTGTTGCCTCAGTTTGCAAGGTCTGGACTTTGCGTTCCAGCTCTGAGATATATCGCATCTTTCTTTCCTTGGAGCGTGCAGCCGACTGACGATTGGCCAATATCCTGGATTATGCAGCAAAGTTAATTTAAATGATGCAACATAAGAACATAAAGACAAATAAATATCTGGCAGCTGTTACAGCTAAAATATGGGAATTGTTCCCTTGTATGTTGACCAGTTTGAGAACAATGTTAGTAACTGAAATCTCAGTTTACAATAGTTGTTCCAGGTATAAGAATCCTGAGAAAGTCCAAGGAAAAACTGTATTTTCAAGGGATGAAGCCTGAGTTATAGACTGATCTGCAAAAGACTAAAATATACGCAAAAACATTTTTGCCAGAAGTTAATGTTCCCAGAATTTCAATGACTGGAGTTCTTAAGTACCTATAAAACCATACCTTTTGACACGTTTAGGGTCCACCGATGCAAGCTCTGCGAGTTTCTCACTGGCCATGATCTTCTTCATCTCAGATGCACTGAACTCCCCATTCCCGAATTCCACATTGAAACTTGTACTTCCATCCATCGAATTGCTATGAGAGTGCCTGACATTCCGACCTTGGGACGGTTCCTGTTCTAAGTCTTCACTGAAGTTATGCATCTTGCTCATAATGCTATCCATGGAGACGCTCCGAGAGTGACGTGACCTGTTAAGATACTGACTGCCATCACCTTGACCCGCACTTCTCTTGTTCTCTTCATATCCAACCCCTGAATTGCTCCTTTTCATGATGTCGAACTCATTGACCTCACTGTCAGCTTCGTCACTACTGCTAAATTGGTCCGCGTCTTTCAAGTTCTTCTGTTTAACACTACTTCCACCACTGTCTTCCTGAACTCCATTCAAATTGTCCGGCAGCTCTCCACTTGCCGGCCTCGGCTTGTTCAAGTTGTTCATTTTGTCTACATCAATGCAAGCAGAAACCATATCTTCACCTATTTCTCTTCCTGTTTCTCCTTCTCCCATGCCTTCTACATTCTGAATAATATTCCTTTCCTGATTCAACTCCGCTTTCACCACCCGGGCCTTAGGTTTTTCACGTTCCAAGGATGAAACGTATTGATTCAGATGATCCATTTGAGCAGTTCCTTTGACAGAGGTTGTCTCCAAAGAGCTCCCAAACCCTTGTTGGATATCTCCAGATAGGGACTGAGATCCGGACATAAATGTGAAAGGATTATCGCTGCGTGCTCGTCTATGTCCTTTTCTAGGGGGGAGGCCGTCACTCATATGATTTGGAGATCTTCTACCACCGGCGAAGAGGGAAGAAGGGTTATGGGGAGAAATTGATGGGACTGCGGAGCTGCCTTCTTGATCTTCCATGGAAACATCACCAGATACAGGGTCCGATAAAGATGGCGATGAAGGGTCCCGATATGAACAGGGATTGAGAGGAGGCAGGTTATCCAAGTTAAAAATATGTGGCTGGGACATCGATCGAGAATGCAAAGAATTAGGACTAGCATTGGAATGCTGCTGATTCTGAGAATTCTGCTGTACCGGTGACTGTAAAACAGGCATCTGAGTGAAGAATGTTTGTGAGTGAGGCGAAGTGGGAGGAAAGTGAGGATGTGAAGGAGGGATCCCCTGCCTTTTGCCTCCGGGGTTAAAATTCGGAATATTTGCAGTAAATGGGGGGCGAGTTTGACTAATAGCCGGCGACGAAGGTTCAGATTTATTTAATTGCTGCTTAGGAATGAATGAAGATGAAGTCCCAAGAGAAGACTGAAGCCTCTGCATAAGATCGCCATAACTATTGTCCATTTCCTCCATTTCGCACAGGTAAAGGGCAAAAATTCTACTCTTCCCTGGCTATTCTCCGAGTTTCTTTTCACTAAATGCTCAAAATAATCTGTACTATGCTTACATCTAAACCACAACCTGAAGCCCTTAAAACCCACCCAGACTACAACAAATTTTCTTCAGCACACCCACAAAAGACCATCAGACCCTATAAACCCTAATTGCAACCATTTTCCTTCGTAAAACCCTCATTTGATACCCTCAGTGCCATAATTTTTTTCCTTCACAAAAACTGAAGAAGAATTCCAGTTAGAAAATCAACCATACCTCTGTTTACAAGCTATTACCCGCTGTTTCAGCTCAAAAGAAACCAACATTCAATTTCCTGCATACACGGATGAACTCTCAACGAAATACAGTGAAAAAAAGAGCTCAATTTGTTCATAAACAGCTCGCGAATCCGACTTAGCAGCGAGATAATATCATCACCATTGCATAATGACCAAAAATAAACGCTCATTTAACAAATGCTGAGCCCTCTTAAGCCGATCCGAGCATCTCTTCGAATCCTGGTAACATCATCCGCCACTAGAAGAAAAAAAAAAAACCAAAAAACACTCTCCGCTTTCAAAACTCATGTCCATTTCGTATTTGTACGCACATTTCGATCGAATTTCATTTCATTCCGAACGGATTTCGAGTGCATTTCGGCCACATTTCCGCCGCGTTATGGCCGTCCCTCCTAACGAAAATCCACTTATCGTGCATTTCATCCCGGTCTCGTCAATTCGAATTTCTGACTAATTTCGGTTAATTCCGACGTCATTTCGTATGAATTTCATTCCGACATAATCTCATGTCGGCGGCATTTAAGCGGGATCTCGTCGTCGCTGGGGTGGGCCCCTTCCGATTCGAATTTAGCGAGGTCGGTGCAGTCTAATCAATGTGCCCGCGTACGGGGATTCCCTTTATTCTGCCACGTGTACATCCTTCTATATATTTATCATGTTATAATCAAATTTACTTTATTTTTAAAATCTTTGGTCAAAGTAAAAACTAACAAAAGTCAAATAGTTGCATCGAATCTCTAAATGTTTAACGTGTGGAGATGTTTTTTAATCAAAGGATCTTTTGGTGGGTATTTTATATTGGGGTACTCAAGTCATTTCATTTTTAGTGAGTGTGGTTTTTTCAAGTGAATTAAATTTTATTTTTTATATTTGTTTTTCCGAAAATTTGATGATTTAATCGTCTTAAAATCGAATCAAATAAACAAAATTTATAATATTAAATAGAACTCTAAAGTATAATTTTAAACACAATTTTTGTGAAATAAAAATACCCCTTATCTTATCTTACGCCATTTTCAGAAGATTTAAAAAATATATAAATACCCCTTATTCCACGCCGTTTTGACAAGATACCACGTTATTTAACACTTTACAATGTTGAAAAACAAAATTGTCCATACATTTAGGGACGTACTACTCCAAAGTCACGGTTAGAATCAAGACTTTTGGCCCACCCTTGATTTCGATATGAGAGAGGAGTAATTAGGAATGTGATTTGTATGTGGTCGGTTTTGGCATCTCAATATTATAATATTTTTTAAGAAAGTGGAGTATTATTAATAATCATTAATAATATTTTTTTATTAATTTGAATTATTATTAATGATAAATTTTTTATTAGTTTGAATAATTTATATATTATTTATGTTATTAAAGGATGTTCACATGGGTGAGGAGGTGGGATTTAAATTAATAAAATGAATCCGTAGTATGAGTAATCATTTATGAGATTTGTACTTTATAATAAGGGGTTCTCAAAGCTTTAACTTTCAAAGTCACAAGTTCAAGAAAGTCATCTATCTTAGTACAATCTTGACTCAAGCACGCTTAATCATAGAGGTTTGTTTATAATCAAACTCTTCTAGTTTCCAAACCAACGTAGATTTACCAAAACAACATAGAAATTATTGTTTTATAGGTGGGATATATACCATTCAATTTGAAATACCTTCAAATCCAACAACAATAATAATAATAATAATCTATTTTTAAGGTTACGGTCAAGCCAGACACCAAATTGGTGTATGAGACCCCCTTCGCCCAACGATTTTGACTGGTAAAGGCTATACAACAATGTTGAATTTGATTTTTCAACATTGTAAAAAAACTAATGATATACGAGTTATCAATATGCACCTTGCAACAAAGCAATTAATGTTGAATAAGTGGGTTTTGGTCATGGAAAACAATATGAACCCTGCAGTAGAAGTAATTAATGGTGTATAGGATGGGATATACATTGTTGAATTTAAATATATATCAAATCGGACAATATATATCCCACCTATACAACATGAATTGCTTTCTTGCGGGAAGCATATTGATAACTCCCACATCATTAGTTTTTTTACAATGTTGTATAGGTCAACTTGTATATAGTTAGATTTGAAGATATTTCAAATCGGATGGTATATATCCCACCTATATAACAATAATTACTATGTTGTAGGGTACATATTGATAATCCCCACATCATGAGTTTTTTAACAATGTTGAAAAAATCAAATTCAATAATAACTAAATAGATTGTGATAAAATTTCATGGTCCAATGCATTGAACTCCAACTTACCCCATCTTTATCACCAACTTGTAAAAACCATCCTACAAACACCCAAGGTCCATGCATGTGTACACTTTTCTTCAATATGTGAGAAGATTGGATAGGAATGTGACTTGTATAAGAATTGTTTTTGCAGTCCAACATTATGATAGCATTTTTTGGGAATCACTATGTCAAATATTTAATAGTCAAGTCATTCCCTATTGTCTCATGGCTTATGAGTGTTATTCACGAATGCCCAATTTGTCATGAACTTGAATAGTCCACTTGGCACTTATTATATCAAGAAATGGTCACAAGAGTGAAGAGGTGGGATTGAAACTAGTGAAATGAATCACATAGTGTCAATTGTCATCTTTGAGACTTGCACTCAATAACCAAGGCTTTTCAAGAAAGTCGTAACTCTAGGCCAAGTGTGTTTAACCATGGAGTTTTTCTTCATAATCAAACTCTCTTACCTTGTTACCCCATTTGTAAAACCTCTACAAGTATTTGTAATTGTTACCCCATATTTATTAACATGTGCTTGTTTAGTTAGTAAAGTGGGGTGTTGTTATTGCCCCCACCAAGATTGAATTCTCCCAAACAACATGTTAATTATTTATGGGATGTCTTCACCTTACAAATAGGGACTTCATATACTAAGAACAAGGGTAAGTCATGAGTGAATTTGGTAAAATAAATACCACATTTGCAACCACTTAACTAAATATTATTATATATGTTATGAAATGCACTTGTTTACATATGTGTAATTGTTACCCCTTCTTTATTAACATGTGCTTGTTTAGTTAGTAAAGTGAAATGTTGTTATTGCCCCCACCAAGATTGAATTCTCCCAAACAACATGTTAATTATTTATTGGATGTCTTCTTCTTAACAGTAGGGACTTCATATACTAAGAGCAAGTGTAAATCTGGTAAAACAAATACCACACTTGTGACCACTTAGCTAAATAATATTATATATGTTATGAAATGCACTTATTTACACACAATAAATTCCAATATTGAAAAAGGTGTGGCTTACCTCTTTACCAAAAGCATATATGTATATACTTGAATTAAAAAGCTAAGCATGTTATGTAAGTAGTTAAAGCAAAATTAATAAAAGAAGTAAAAATTTATTCAAAATGAGGAGATGCATTTTGTTTTTTTTTAACAAAATTGGGGGTATAGGAAAACTAGGGAACCTTCTTAATATATTCAATAGCTTACTAGTTACATATATCATAAATTCATAACTCAATTTTAAGTTGAAACATCTCCATAGGGGGCATTTACCCTTTCAACGAAGTGACAACTAACCAACATTGTTATTTTCTTCTAAATGACCACAACATGTCATTTACGAGAATTGAATCTAGATGGAGATGAACTTACTTCCTCCATATAACTACCCAAACTTCAAATTTTAAGGGTTGAAATTTTTCACAAGAGATCCACCCATTAAGGAATAGCCCTTGAAAAGAGGACTCCTTTAGTAGAATTGAAATCTACCTAATATAAGTTGGATCTAGGTCAATTCTCATGAGTTTTGATTGGTATCTATGAAAAAATTTTGAAAGAAAAATCTTTAGAGGTAAAGATAAGAAGATTGTTGTTTCAAGAGGCACTTTCTACATCTCAATGTGAGGGAAATTGGTATGGGGCAGATTTGTAATTCCTTACATGCTTAACTTGGATTCTGAAGTTGGCATGTAACACTTTAAAAAAATATAAAAGATTAAGTAAATAAAGAATATACAATGTGACACTTTAATCTAAAGTTAAAATCCCCATACACATATATGATAGTATAGAATCTTTTGGAGTATAACTTATGTCAGATTTTTGAAAAGTTTTAAAATTATGAGTAGACACTCCATCCATCATCAATAGAAATTAGCTTTTGAAAATATTGAAAAGAAAGAGCCATCGTACAACATTTATAGGGTTAATTGAGAAAATGTAGTCATTTATAATGAATAATAATAAATTAATAAATAAATAAGAGAAAAAAATAAAAAAGAAAAAAAGAAAATAAATTAAAATTTGATAATAATAAAAATAATAATAATTTAAAAAATAACTTAAAAGTAATCAAATAATACAATAATATCAAACTTAAATGATGATGATGATTAACGTCCACTAAGACCTAATTGGTCTATCAGGCCTTAAGAGGGTAAGTGATTACTTGTGATTCTTTAGAATTTTGTTTCTATGCTCGAAAAGCATTAAGAGAAGCTTTCCAAGATCACCATACTTTTGTTGAGTTAAGAGGTTAG
>JZKD02S0065638.1:610811-633868 GCA_000966675.3 Picea glauca
TTAATATGATACAATAATATGATTCTTTCCTATAAATCTTGTTGTGTTTTATTGTATGATTCCTTGATCACATACATAGGTTTATATTGAGTTTATGCTATTACTATCACTTTGGCTGGTTGCATTTTTTTTCAAGATCATCATTGTATGAGTGTTGGAATAGAGCTAAGATGGCGATAGCGAGAGGAAGCAAAATTTAAATGGTATGTCGCCTATCCCTCTTTAGTTAGTAAATTCAATATCCAAAACTTAAGGAAATCGTCATGTTCTGGTGTGTTTTGTTCTAGATCTAGGTGGATCTAGAGAGATCAATTAGTGTCTGCACCTACTGATTTATCCAATAACACTTAGGTAATGGGTAGTTGTCCTTTAGAGACACCTTGTTCAGATTCCTGAAATTGTTAGAAAAACAAGACCGCGGAGCAATAAAATAAAACAAATGCAGAAACAAAATACATAATATACACAATACAATAGAGACATAGATTTACGTGGTTCACCCAGTGTGGGCTACCTCCACCAGAGAAATTGCCAGGTCCTTCCTTTAATATTATCCAGCAAATGAAGGGATACAACCTACAACAAAACCCGCTGTAAATTCCTCTTATTTATTTCACAACATCCTCTCTCATAATACAATACTCACCATAATGCATAGTTGCAATACATTTCCCTCATAACAGAGGGTTGCCTTCTAGGGAAAAAAACCCTAACATAATTTATACCATTATATCTGTGACCTTATAATGAACGGTTCATATGTACAATGAAATTACAATATACATTTACAAGGAATTTTTTTCCTTCGGGGGCTTCGCCCCCGTACCCCCCCGGGGGCCCACTTTCTCCCGGACTCCGCAGAGGGGGTACCTCCCCTATGCACTCCCTCGCGTGGAAGAGTGTACATAATTCTAGGATGTAAAGTCTTCATGGGGTATAAACACAACTGAAAGCAAGGACCTCTGAATCAGGAAGATAATCAGGTTCCATAACCAACATAAATCTACGCACAACCTGATTTCTCCACTCTTTTTCCTAACTAGCACCAAATTATCTACCCATTTGGAAAATCTTAGGGACACTATGATTTTGGCTTCAAATAGTTTCTTCACTTCTTTCTCTATCAAAGGCGGTAGTAAATGATTTATCCTTCTCAATTTTTGTTTGAATGGTTTGTGATCTTCCTTTATTGGGATAACATGATGGATTATACTGGTATCATAAATTTTCATCTCATCATAACTCCAAGCAAAAGCATTAGGTAAATCTTTCATTAATTTGACATACCTCTCTTTGACTTCAAGGCTGAGCTTTCTGGATAACTTAATGATCTTTGGGTCCTCTGGAGTCCTAATATTGCAATCTTCCACATCCCCTTCATTTACTGTAATCTTTGGACTTCTTGCCACATCGTTGTTATCAAAAGGTTTTTCCAATGGGACCAGACCTTTGGGAATGATGTTTCTCTTTAGCTGAACGATATCTTTGCCTGCAGTCTGATTGTCAAAATACCCTTCCTTTGTCAAAGAATCTTCATCCACCTCATCATCACAGTATTCATCATCAATGTTTAAATTCTCGAACTCATTATCCATCTTGACGAATCTTTCTATATGCTTGTCATTTTCGAAAACTTTCCAGTGCTTCATATTGTCTCGTACTACTGACCTGTATTTGACCTCAACCTTGAAGCTTTTGTCAGGGAAAATTGGAACTTTGAAAAATGCTTCTGAGGTAGTTAAGGCATCATCAACCTGATTTTGTTCTCTTGGAATTGCCGAAAGATTGCATTCTGGAAATTTCTCAAGGAGGTCTAGTACTAGATTCCTATAAGCCCTCAATTTGGGATGTTTTGCTTGGTATATGCCTTTGATTTGATTTATAATTATCTTAGAATCTCCATGTACATAAATTCTTTTGGCGCCTAATTTTTCCAAAACTTTCCACCCCAATATTAATGCTTCATATTCGGCCATGTTATTTGTGCATTAAAAAACAAGTTTGTAAGAACATAATTTTGAATCTCCTTTGGGGTGATTGATCCATATGCCAACTCTATCTCCTTCTCTGCAGGGAACTCCAACGAAATTAATTTTCCATATCTAATCTTCTCCATCATCTTGTTGCTCTGAAAAATCCTCTATCTGCTGGTCAGTCTTTTCTTTGTCAGCCATAATGATTTATGTTTCCTTTTCTCTGAAACACAAGTCATTGAAGAAAATGGAAGACCCCAACTCACTTTCCACTGAATACATAGGATGATTGCTAGGCTGTGATTTGTTGTTGACCATGTATTTAAGCAAAACCTGTGTGTACAATCTTCTGTCTTGACCAAAGAAATGAATAGTGGCATATGACATGTCCATATGGAGGGTTCCCTATAATTTTGCAGCCCATGACCTATACAACAACATGCAAAATTTTGGAGGGATATCAATGACCACTACATCCATAACCATATTCTTTGCTAGGATTTGTGCCAAAGACACCACCAGATCTTTGATCATGCCAAGGCATTTCACCTTTTTTGAATCGAAGGAGAATGGATCTTTATAAGGTCTCGTGACATCGAGACTCAATTGGTCCATGACCAGTTTGGGCATCAGGTTGTGAGATGCTCCAGAATCCAACATATCATTGTGTAGAGTCATGTCATGGATATTCAAACTAACATAAAAAGGAGGAACTTCTTCATTTTCACTGCTTTCTTCTACTCTTGGCCCAAATAATATGGTTGGGTGATCATCTTGTATGTTCAGGGTATCAGAGGTTTGTCCCATATTAAGCATATTGATGATCTGATATATGTACTCGCTATTCTTGATCAATTCATTAAATGCTACAGAAATTTTGATCTTGGCCATCTCACTTTCAAAATTAAAGGAGGATAATGTTTCTTCTACCTCTTTGGTGACCATTTCTTTCCTTTCTTCCAATAATTTATTTTGAGGTTCTTCTTTCTACTTTCCTTTGTCCACAGTACCCTTTGTAGCAGAATCCTTTGCAGTAGAGTCCTTTACAGCTGAATCTTTTGTAGCAGAATATTTTTTGGGCTGACTTGAAGAAGGTATGTCACTCTGAGCTTCTTTGGTGGGATTTCCCTTTGGAGGGTTTGGAGGTACCCTTTGATTTCGAAGGTTATATTGTCTCTGGAATTGCATGATGGCATTTTGCAATCCTGTCTGGTAATATTCCCTTTCCACTGACAACCTTTCCTCCTCATCCTGCAAAAAGATGTCACTTGCATCCATGAACTGATCATGTTATTCTTTACTCAAAAATACCTTTGTTTCTTTATCATCACAGAAGTTCATTTTGTCTTCAAAATATCCATCATAATCCTCATTCACCTAATTATTTAGAAAATGAGGAATTATTTGTTGTTCCCCCATGATTTCCTTGGTTTCCCTGATTGGCCTGATCTGCTTGAGTTGCCTGATTCCCCTGATTTCCCTGATTTCTCTGCTCTCTTTGTCTAATCTATGAAATAGCTTGTCTTCTCAGATTTCTGGGTGGACCATCAGCCTGTTCTCTGGGGTTAGGCCTATTTCCCAGGGCCATTCTCTCCATCATTCTTTCCATGTTTCTCATCATTGCTTCAAACCTTTCTTATGATGTTTGTGATGTTGAAGATTGTTCTTTATCTTGAGTTTTGTTCATGTCCCTACCAGAGTTATCTTTTATCTTTCATGAAGCCATTAGGTTCACTTCGACTTTTATGGAATCGGTCATCATATCATATAATGTGGCAGATCTTCGTTCCCTCAACAATAAAGAAAAATCACTTTCAAAAGAATCGACATATCCGAGATGAGAAACTTTAGGAGGGGGTTTTACCTTAGTAAGAATCAAATTATAGACCTTCATGAATTTGGTTGAAAACTCCTACACTGTTTCGTCAGGCGATCTCTTCATGTTGTTGTACTGGGTCAACAACTGAAGGGGATTTTTCTTATCTCCCCATTTTGCTAGGAAGTTTGTTTCAAAGGCTTCGAAATCTGTTATATGAGCTGGTGGAAGGTCTCTGAACCACTTCCTTACTTCGCTTGCAAGACTTTGCGTAAAAAGCCTCATTTTCACATCTTCAAATTCCACCTCTTCCAAGTCTATGAAATCATTAAACCGATCTATATTCTTTTGGGTGGATATGTTACCTTCCGCATCATACAGTTTGATCTTTAGGTTGTAGTCTTGAGGTAAATCATGTAGTTGAGAAGGTAGTATGAGGGGAGAAAATCTGGATTCCGTAGCTGTTGTGAGGGGTTGGAATGGTTGTTGGTTATGAGAAGGGGTCACTATAGGTCTAGCAGACGTGGCTAAAATCAGATCTTGGAATCTCTTTTCGTCAAATATGGTCTCGCTTAAACGAGATTCGGATTTAGTTCTGAATAGGGATTGTTCAAATTTCATGTCAAACTCAAGGTCTTCAATGATATTCACTCCATCCTTGGGCGAAGACAGATATCGGTCTAGACACAACAATGGGGTTACTGGATTTTATTTTCTTTTATGTACAAGCTTTTCTGGGTTAGACACATGGATTGCAACTTCTGGGTCTGGGTTGCTCCTGGTGTGAATTCTCTTAGGAGCCAATATTTCTATCTCACACAGTGTAGTGCAACTAGTCTCTGAGTAATGGAGTCACCAGGGTAAAAATAATCTCAGACAATAAGGTATTTGATCCACTGTCACCCTCAGGGATCAAACTAGAGATTCAAGTCATTTTTCCTAGGGAAGAGTTTTCAATTTCGTCCCCGGCAACAGCGCCAAAATGTTAGCACTCTATAAAAAAAAATTGGATGATAGATAAATGAAAGAGGTAATTGTTTCAACCTGCTTTAGAGCTGAAGCACTAGCCTGCTCAACTCAGAGAGGGCTCTCTCGTGTCACTTGATATTTCTTTGGAAATCGGTGACTAGATTTGGTTTGTTTTGGGGGTTTTAAATAAAGTTATTAGCAAGGAAGGGGAGGAACACTCAGGGCTATGGAGTCAAAATTTTGAAATTGAATGAAAACAATGACCAGCCGGTACAACTTTATGAAGGATAAAGGCTAAAAGAGGCGATGAATCTGAGTTATGACTTGAATTTAAGCAGAGTGTAGGAAGAAAGAGAGAACAAATAACTGCATCAGAGCATTACTGAAATGAATTATGAGTTCTTTAGGAAGAAAAACATACAGTTTAAATTTCTTAAGACAAGAGCATCATATGATGAATTATGGGCCTTTAACTCTCCAATTTAAACAAAAGAAAATGTAAATGGAATAAAAGAACACAAGAAGTACATACAACAAAGGGAGACAAAGATCATATCACCACCATTAAAATATTTTCATAGAGACTTCAAAAGATTCTGCATATATATTCAATTCAGCTTCAGAAAGTTACAATAAATTTTGAAACAACCAAAACGTGCCCTTGCACTTCTGCCAACATTAATTCATTCAAAACTCCTAGTATTTATACAGTTTGATTACAATGGCTGAAACTGAAGTGTTTCAGTGTCTAAAAATTGAATACAATAATTACAAGCCAATGGTTTCGGTAGGCGAACCGATTTACAATGATTGAAACAAAAAACGTTTCATAAACTAGGGATGAATCTCTATGACTGTTCGGCTTCCTCTGCACCATCTGTTTCGATCTGATCTCCTGTCAAAATTTCCAGTTTGGTGACACCTGGAGGTTACTTACTGGTTCAAGGAAAACTACAGCCGCACAATTTCCTTCCACTTTGAGTATGAAGGAATATCGTAATCCACCATTTCTTTTATCAGAATCTCTAGGTCAATGCAAGTGTCATAAGACATAGTTGGCAATTTGGTCTTTACTATTGAGCTTTAATTTTGAAAGAAACGTTTGCACCAATTTTCTAACGTTCGAGCGCTTTGAAATATCATAAAATAATGACCAGGGTCCTCCTTTTATATGCACTTTTTTATATCAGGGGTGAGGCAAAATGGTTTTCGATAGACTTCTTTTCTCCCTGATATGCCTCTGATCGTGCCACACATTCATGAAATGAAACCATGGTATTTTTCCTGGCCCTCCCTCGAACAATTATCTTCTGCGCTACTTCATCACCTGATATGTCTCCTCACCGTCTATTTGGGCTGCTCAAGATCTACGACTCACTGGGTCCCATTACTTCCCGATATTGGGGACGAGACAAAACGGTTTTGGGTAGACCACTTTTCTCCCCGATATGACTCTAATGGTGCCACGCGTACATAAAATGAAACCATTGTATTTTCCCTAGCCCACCCTTGAACAATTATCTTCCGTGCTACTTCACAACCCGATATGTCTCCCGACCGTCGATCTGGGCCGCTTCAAGATCTATGGTCTGTCAGGCCCCACCTTTCGCGCCTCTGCTATATTGTCCCTTCTTCGCCAGATGTAACCCGGTCCTCCAAATCACGTTGCATCTCTACACTACTTTATCCCTATGCTAAATATGAAATTTGTAGTCCATACAAAATTGTTATGGTGATAACAGGTGCTTTCAAACAGATCTCTTCCGTAGGTCGTCCAACCTGAGATATCTCCCCTTCAAGGCTTCCAGTCTCATTGTCCTTCCTGAACTTTTATTGTGAAATGGTTAAGGACTTGGGTCCAAAAATCTGGTCGCACGACATGGGGTCTAGAAAAGGCATCCTCTTCAGATAGATAGGTTCAAGTTGTCCCAGTATCTCCTATCTCATACATCTTACAAGCTCATGTCCCAGAAAGCCTCAGGAGATAAGATGGGCATACCGACTATTGGTCAACATTGTAAGTTTACAAGGAGAAGGAGGCATACGCATACCATGACCATTCCACATAGGATTCATTTATAAATACACTTATGTATAAATCGAAGCATTCATCCATTATTCTAGTTCAATACATAAATCAGGGAAAATACTTATCAGAACTAGATAACGTGAAGCAACTGCTTAAAGGGGTTCCCATTTCCACCCAACCATAGGCTCATTCACTCCAAACAAATTTACCACTAGCCACCCCCGAGCTAGACCACGATGCTTTGCAACATAATCTTTTCTTCCGGCTCAACAACAGTAGTGACGTAGGTTACTCTCCTCCTCCTGTGGGATCTTTTCAATGGTTTACACGATACCAAGCAAGGAGGACCAACCTCATTTATCATCTTGTATCATAACCTTCTCAGCCATTTCCTGTGACCAGAACGCTTATTTTTCCAGTTCTTCCTTGAACGCGAGAGATTTAACTCTCCTCTCTGCACTCTTCGCAGGTCTCCCTCTACCCACCACACCTTCCTTTCTTGCCTCTTTCAGGAAGGTTGCATGTGGCTCGAATTCCCATCCCATTGTCAGGTCTGGAAGCCTTACAGATGGGCGCTCTGCCCCATCTCCTCATTAACTCTTGAGGAGGTCTTCCCACCTACGAGCCTGACTGTAATTCATTTTTGGGTCAGAGGACTATTCTGGTCTTGAGCAATTAAATCCAGTAAAGTACTGGTTTGGTGAAGGTTAACGCAACCATTCCGGGTCCCCTTCACCATCTCGTTTCATAACATTTGTTTTCTGTCTTAGTACACCCCCTTCCAGCACTCATGCAACACTTTTCCATTTTGTAGTAAATAACAGAATTTACATTCATTGACCTTTTATACAAAGGTCCATCAATTCAAACATTCACACATATTGATTTTTCCATAGTCTCTTGGCCATTATTGTTATATTTACAAATTGGGGGAAACGAGGTGTTATATCACTAATTCCCAAATTTCAAGGATTAAAGCAATTCTCTTTAGAATATTATCTCCAATGTACTTTCTAATAGACATCACTATGATTGAGGCATCTTTTAATCCCGATTTGGACTCCAAAATTTCTTCTATACTATTAAGTGGTCATATAGTGGCAATTTGCTCAATAAATAGGGGTCTTGGTAGTAGAGCATTTTCTAGTTCTTTGACCTTTTCCTTCAAAACCAAGTTTTATTTTTCTATTTCATCAATGAAATATTTTAAATATTCTCCAATGGATTCATGAAATTCCATGACTTTCGAAGGTTTTATTCCTTGAAATTCAATTCATGAATTCAATTTTTTAGCAACTTTCTTATTTTTTAAATTAACAATTTCTTTAAATTTTTATTGAAGGTCCAGTGATGCAAGGTGACATATTCTTCTTCAAAAACTACTAGCTCCTCAGAAGCATTCTTACAACCCCGTCATTACGACTACATGCGACACAAAGCAAGTGCAATTTCTTTTTTGTTTTAGCAGGAAGGCGAACGACGACAACATTTAAACAATGCAACTTGACAACTAGCACTACACCCGCCAATCAGGAAACAAACAACAACCATCAAGCCAACACAACAACTTCAATGACCAGTAACTAGAACCTTCCCGGTATGCGAGAGACAATCACAAAAAGGTTTCAAACAAGTACCACCATAAACACAACAATCATCATCCACCTCGAGAGGTGCACGATCCTAGGCTAGGTGTCATATGCGCTTATCGATCAATGCGCACAATGACCCAATCATAAAGGATCACATCGTTTCATTGCGACTAGTGCGCTAGGAACCCCTACACGATCAAATACTTCTAAACCTTTTGCCCAACATAAAATGCGATGTTCCTTAAATCTAATTGACACTGGTTACCAATTGCGACGTCGTACGACGAAGTCGCTCTAAAAAATAAGCAAAAAGAGATGCAGGGTGACCATTCAATACAAGTTAAGTTGAACAACCACTAGAAGTATTTCAATAGCAATTTATCACCATAAGGACTAATTCAAGCATGTTGTAACCAACTCAACGATGTTACGACATAGTACATCTCTTGCTATAAACACCCCTTCAACGGTACAATGAAGAATCTCATAATTAAACGATTCATTATTGTCATTAATAATGATTGCACCATGTGACTAGACCTCCCTTTAAACACGACTCCCCAAACATCATACAGAAGGAAGCAAATTAAGATTAATTAAAATAATTTACAAGCAGCGTAGTGGAACACCATGACTATAAATTCATGTTCCAAACTATACTAACGTGTTTTACTCATAAGCATCAAAAGGGAACCCTCTAGCTAAAAATATAAGTTCCTTGGGGTTAATGCCCAACTCAAAATTTAAGTTCATAAGGGTTCCAATCCACTTAAGAAGGGTAAGTTCCACATGTAACTGTTAGAGTTTGAGTAAGTAGTTATGCTCTTAAAATCACCACGTTTTAAGTTTTGAAAAAGGTTTCCAAAAGGAAAGATAATATGTTTTCCTTCACCAGGTGGCATAGGTGCCTAAATTTTGGGCAGCGACTCCCTAAACTCAACACAGTTTTGTATTAGAATAATATAAAAATACTTTAGAGAACTGACAACTAAAATAGTGTGAGAATTTACTTCATCATAACCATACAATCAAAACCACATCTAACAACTTACTTTAATGATAATGCTAAATACAAAAGGGTGTCTTCTGAGATATCAAATAGGTATTTGCTTGAGTTAAAAACTTTACCGTGCCGGTAGGAAAACAGGTGTAATTTTCTATCTTCTAAGGTGAATTCGGGGTAATTAAAATACTCAATTAATGCACCTCTTCCCTTGCGTTAAATAAGGCATACAAAAATACTTTAGTCAAGTCGCTCTATGTTGCGGTTCGGATGTCAGCAGGTAAGGCTATGACACGGTATCTCGCACAGAATTTAGCTGATTACAATTTTAAAACAAGTGCCATATTACATGCACACTCAGGAATGAAATACCTTTCATGAGCCTGCCCAAGGATACTTGCATATTCTTGGGTAAAATCTTGGATGCACAGTGCTCTTTGTAAAAAAAAAGACATTACTCAGCAAATCCCTTTTTAAAAGGTTATCTAACAATCGTTTAAGAAAAAGGTGTTTACAGCAAACGTCTAAGAAATAATGAATTTTGTTGTCTATATATGTAATAACCTCGTTGTCTATCATATTAATTCACAGTCACACTATATGTTTCAAATTGCTGCCAGTAAATATTACCTTCACAGTCACATTGTATGTATCAAATTGTTTACAATAAAAACAGTGTCATTACCAACACAACGTACCAAAAAATCGTTGTCAACACCGCTTACAACGCTTGCAACCAAAATCGCTTTCTCACTCAGAACGTAATAAATTCGTTGTAACCAAATCGCATCCAATAAAAAGTAACCCATTCAGACCATATTAAATTGCTATTAAAATGCAATCAACGCTATGGTAAATAACATTTACCGAGTAGATGAATATAGTTGAGTGGATGACTTTACTGAGGGAATAAATATTACAAAACTCACTATTACTGTGGGAATAATTATTACAAAACGCACTATTACTGTGGGAATAATTATTACCCAGTAACTAACGCACTATTACACTACCAGTCACCAAGGAAGATGAGTCTAAATAGGACCCGAAGGTCATGCTCTACGCATTGTTTTACAACCAATTCCGTTGGATTCGATTTACTCAGGTTACTTCTACACCCGCTCTGGTCAGTCAGTCTAATCAATTCAATCCAAACAGACAACAAAAGTGTTCAATCGCTTGCAGATTATGCGCATGGTGAGAAGGAATGAAAACTTATCTAGCTATTTACTATATCGTTGTCTTAATAATTCTCTATCTTAGGAATTCGTTGTTTAAAATTGAACCTATATGATATCACAGAGATTAAATAGGATAATGTTGTGCTTGTGGTATCGTTTTTACTTGTGATATCGCATGGATAGTATGATATCTTTGTCCAAAACATAAATAATAATAATCGTTGTATAGTGATATTTATTGTATCATAAATAACAATGATTTCACTGTATAATAATACAAATAATTATGATATTTATTATAAAACATAAATAATGATGATATCGTTGCATAATAAATACAAAAATGCAGCTATGTATGATAACTCTAGTTAACACAGTAATATGATAAATTCCATTATCATATTACTGGACTTGAGACGACACACACATATTTTACCCAGGGCGCAGACATATCAAAACGTAGATATACAAATTATCGATGTATTTCATGGCATAACATTACTATCATTCAAGGGGAAAAACACAATCCATAAATATAAATTAAAAGTTGTCATTCAAGTGGACAAAACGTAATCAAAATATAAATTAAAAGCTACCATTCAAGTGGACAAAAGCTTAGTCCATATATAAATTAAAAGATATCATTCCAGTGGACAAAAATGCTGAGGTTTCTCCAATCAAGAGCTGCGAACTATCATTAGAATTGCAGAGAACACTAGCAAATTTGGGTCATTTTGCGACGGTTATTTCGACGCTTTTGTGAGGTTATGTCGTGGATATTGCAACAAATATAAGGTCTTCCAAACATCGCTTCACGTGACATGACACATGCGACGAACCTTACACAACATCACAAGAGAGACGACACTAGGGACATCATCGAAAGAGAGACAAAGGAGGTAAATCGTCGCACATGAGACAATGTTAGAGAGATCGTCGCAAGAGAGACAATATAGGGAGCTTGTCGCACGCCCGAAAATATATGAAGATTGTCACAAGATTGACAATCCTCAGAAATTTGCGACGAATTAGTTATAGAAGTGATCGTCGCAAGAGAGACAAGAATAGGGCATTTTGTGATGATATTGCTATACAATTTTTCATGATTTGTATAGCAATTTCATCACAACAATTCTAGCAGTCGTCACTCTTGCGACAACATATATTTATTTAAAAAAAAAATGATTTTTGCACAGGATGACCATACAGATCCCTGTCTAGTTGTTCATCCTTCATAATACCAGGAAGAGTTAGTAGAGCCAGTCGAGCTAGTGGATCTACCTATAGATGTTGCAGTGACTAGGAAGAGGTTAGCTTGGCTTCGTGACACTTTGTAGGATGTAGAGAGGCATGCAACTCTCAATGATACTTTAAGGGAGAGAAAATGACCTCAAAGTTTCTCGAGTTACATAGACTCACAATTATGAGGAGGAGCAGGTGGTTCCACCAGTGGTGAGGCAGATGGCCCCACCAAGTACCATCTCAAAAGGAGACAAATTTTAGAGGGAGTCAGATGTCAGGATCTAGTACGAACGAGCAGCTTCCCAAAATAGTTCATAGGATATCAGACTTCAGAGGAGGTTAACATATGTAGAGGGAGAATATGGCTCCAGATATTGTATAGACTCAAAGGGAGTCAAGTTTTAGAGGCTTCATGTAGAATGAGAGTGAGCCTAATATCATAGAGAGTTAGTTAGCTCATAGGGAGAGTCGATCATTCATATGGAGTTCCCCCTCAAGTTCAAGTGCGATAAAAACATCTTCCAAGACTGACAGATATATCTCCTAGACCTCTTCATGAAGATCTCTTATTCGTACTTTTGACACGACTCTCAAAGGGTATTTTGGCCAAAGAGGAAAGTATGCACAAAGATCCATGAGTTACATTGTAACCGAAGATTCTCAAAATGAGAATTGAGTAACCATTGCAAATTTTTTCTTTCAATTTGGGTTGTTTCTAGAGTAAACATTATGTCATTGTGTGACATTGCATTTATGTTAAATTAATGGAATATAAGTTGGATTGGAGTTTAATTAAAATAACAACCAGTGTCCTATACAAAAGTTACTGAAGATGAGATACTAACATGTTATGTCTCATATGAAATATGTAGAAAATTTCAGGGATGATTTTAGGGGCTAAATTTCGCTCATGGGCTAATTTTCCATGGTTTTTCCCAAAAACAGATTCATTATTCTAAAAATGATTCGCCCAAATTCTATAGGATAAAATTATTTTAACTAAAAAATCGCCAAAATTTTATACAAACTATATAAAATCCTTAGAAATTTTAATATTTTTATAAAAATGTCGCCAAACATTTATATTTGGAATATGAAGGATTAGTAAGATTCACCATGGTTTCTACATTTTAAAATAAATTTCCATCATTAAAATTATCCCTGATAGAAATGATGGAGGAACTAGTGAGGGCAATGGATCCACTTGCTAAGATTCCTTTGGCATATTAGTAGTATGATGTTTTAGTGTGGGATGAAAGAGGAAACAATGTTACCCTTGTGGATCCCTTTGGAATATTAGTAGATGATCCCTTTGTCATATTAGTAGTATGTGGTTTGAGCAAATTTGGTGGTAGTGAGAACTCTTGAGTAGAATCGAGCTTGCCTCGATTGCTATATGGGACTTCATATTTCAAAGTGCAGTTTTGGGAGATAACGATTGGCATTGTTACCAGGGAAAAAGTTTGATTCCCTGGATTCAATAGATCTAGTATAGCATGGTGTTGGGAAGTCGTATTTCTTTGAATCATTAGTTTCCAGTTGCTTGTATTGAGGGTGAGAGAAAGAAATGGTATGCAAGGCATTTCAAGGTCTCACATGGTAACTCCAATTATGGAGCACATCCCTTTGATTGTTATGGATACATTTTCTCTAGTCCAGGAGGATCAAGATCTTGACTACTATAGTTTTGTGCAACACAAAAGAGATATTGATGAGGGTGGTGAGCATAATCTTTAAGGATTGAAATAACAGAATTGGATAGAACCCTAAGAGGGGAATTCTTTGTCAAATCATTTTCAATGGACGGTTATATAAGGATCCTCTATATGACATTTACTACCATGATTATGAAGAAAAACATCATAATTTGATATTTTTCTTGGAGATGACTTTTAACATTGTGTTATGGGTATGGGAGTGTTGAGTCTTAATATTGACACTTCTATTACCCTATATTATCTATGTCTGAGTCAATTTTACCTATGATATGTGTATCTAATTGATTGTTTCATCCATAAATACAATTAATGACCTTGATCATGTGCATAGAGAGGTAACTTATGGTTAAGGCATGATTTGTTTAATTTTATTGAGTTAATTCGATTAAATGTTTGATTATGTATGATCCTAGTCACTTTGACTCTTAAGAAGCATGATCCGATATTTAGTCTATTCCGGTACCAAGGCTCCACTTATTCTAGTACCAGCCTATGTTAATCTGGTACTAGACATAATTCGAAATTTTGGAAAGATTCTAGAGGAAAATCGGGTCCATGGGTTTTGTCTAGAATGATGTTTTCATGTGGACACGTGGGACAGAATTCACCTATCTCGCATTTGTGGACCTCCATCTCAGGGGGAATGATTCTGCCAAAATTAGCAACAAAACTCAAACTGCCAACTTGCGCCTCGATTTCCATGAACATGGGAGCATATCTTTCAAAACCAAAAAATGGGGTTTTAGGAATATCATCTAGATACATAACCCAGAAACAGTTTTCAACTTTTCGAATTGGTTGGAAATATATGGGTGGATCCATAACTCGAATTTGCCCAAATTGCAATAAAACCCAGATTTTTGAGAATTTTATCTAAAATTGTAAATCTGAAATCTGAGCATTGGGATTTGGTCCCATCCACTTCTCAATGATTATTCATGTATAAATAATCCTCATATGGCTATGAGAAATATTCATTAGTTTCATGAATGTTTTGTAAAGGAGAGATTTATTCTCGTGAGAAAGCTTTGAGTTGCTAGCCATGTAAAAACAAAGTTTTTGATCTCAATGAATAATTGATTGTTGTTGAAGCATTGGACACCATCTCCATTTGATCTGAGTCTTTTAAGCAGCACTAACCTCCTGGGAAGGCCCCCTCAGAGTGGTAAGTGTTTCTATATCTTATTTTCTTTGTATATTAGCATTACGTTTAGTTTCTTTTCTTCTTGCATTATTGTTTAGTTTGAAAGTCATATATTTTGTGTTTGCATTCTGCAATTAATTTGTATTCTACAAATCGATTCTTAATAGATAAAACTCAAATCAACACCCTCTCACTCAAGGCATTGGTACATTGCATTTGATTGAGGACAAAGTTTGAGTTTAGATCTCATTTCCTTTTACCTAGTTTTTATCCATTTGATTATCTTTTAAATCACTACTAGAATCCATTGAAGGATAGGAAACTTAAGTAAACTACTCATGATTAATCACACGAACATCACCTTGAGTGCATGAAATATTGTGATCTAAGCCTTTATAGCACTAAGTTATTCCTGTGTCTCAGTGATGAATCCTTAGTGTTAATTTTCTGCAGTGTGGGTTTGAAGATTGTTTTGTCGGCTTTAGATTAGGCTAGACTAGGTTTTGATCCTGTGTTTCATGTGCCTGCACCTCAAAGCTTACGAGCCCCAGTTGATAGTTAAATGTGGGAATTAATAGTGCATATATTTAGCC
Organism: Picea glauca; assembly: GCA_000966675.3. Taxonomy (NCBI): domain Eukaryota; kingdom Viridiplantae; phylum Streptophyta; class Pinopsida; order Pinales; family Pinaceae; genus Picea; species Picea glauca. Next base: position 626,072 of record JZKD02S0065638.1, read on the forward strand.
CCAACATTTTGGCATCGTTGTCGGGGAGGTGTTAAAGGAATTAGAGCATAGGTAGGTTTCTTTTATTTCTCCAAAGCCTTGAGTGTTCCTTTCATGCAAGTATGTTTCTTGTGTTCCTTTCATGCAAGTGTGTTTCTTTTCATGCAAGTGTGGCGTTATTTTAAGGAAGAACTAAGGGCGGAGAGAAGATGGTAAGACGTGAGGGAAGAGCCCACGCATCCACTTTAGTGGGGTTACTCCAAAATTAGGTTGTCCTCTTCCTTTTAGTAGTTAGAATTTGTGTTTTATTAGCATTAGCCATTTTTTAATATATATCAGAAAAGAACCTAACTTCTATGAATAGATAACTTGGTGACAGCAGGATCCTAGTAGCATGGTGACGCTTCAAGTATATAATTGGTTTTCTTACATTTTCTTTTAGTTTTCTTCTTTTTATTTTCTTAGGATTTAAAAAATAATAATTTGGGCACTGTAAGAACCCCCCCCCCTCTACACTAATCCATGTGTGAAACATGACCCATAAACCAACAACAAGGACTCAAAGATGATCAAGAGTTTGGAAGAACTCTCTCCATCCTAGCAGCAGCTGGGATCTCAATCTCTATCTCGCAAAAAGAACAAATATTGACAGCAATCAAGAACCTATCTGCCTCTCCAGAAGTGATAGAAAAACAAGATTTCCATAAGCTACATCCACAAGAAGATCTAGAAGCCTCCTTTGATCACCCTTTCCAACCTATAGAGGAGACTAAAGAATCATTCAATGGAGAGAAACTGCTAGAACCTGAGATTGAGGAGTCCTTAGCATGCTTCTCAGTAGATCATGCATGTACTCCAAAGACCAATCATCTTGAAGAGGATAATCTGCATAGCATGGTAGAGGAGGACATTCAGTGTGACCTAAACAAAGAAGAGAAACAAGAATATAGTGATCCTATTGAAATATGGTTTCAATTAGTTATTAGGTCACACCAATCTTATATTTTTCATTATTGTTTGATCTCATCATCAAAGCAGTTGGTCCTTCATACTCCAGTATGCATTAAAATTTATCTTTTAAACCCGAGTATGGATATATTTCTAACCCTGTTACGCACATGGCTTCACTGGAAGTATTCCTATACTTGAAGGACATTTTCTTTTGTTCAATTTGAGTAGGATAGGTAAATAAATAAATAAATGTTGCACATAAGTACAATGCAACCTATATTCCATACTTTTCATAAATGGGAATGTCAAAAGCTAATAAAGCAATCAGTTTAAGATCTTTTGTTCCTGTAGTAGATTTCTTTTTAAAAGTTATGATGATTTTGTTTGGAATCTTATGAGAAGGGAATCTCTTCATCCTCTGAATGCACACATAATACTGGAAGGGTTTCAAAATCGGAAAAGGCATCCTTGTCAATGGAAGATAACACTTAAGGGAGTGCTTCATGACCTATTTCTTCAAAATTCTTCTTTTTCCTTAAAGTTGTTAAAAATGATGCATTCATGCTTTATATTTACCTATCTATTTTAAGACCACTATTTCACAAGGATGATTGATTAAGTGATCTTTTAATAGCAGTTAAAACTGAATGTTAAGTCCAAACTATTTCATTCATAGCTAATAATTCAACTTTTGACATTTTCCCTAAAAGCTTCTGTTTTTAAGCATGAATAAAAATCCAGTTTTAATTAGTTCTATTGGTTTGTTTTTAGTAGGTGTTCACAACTCTCTAAGCAGTCATTTTTTTAGCGTCTCACATTGTTTTCATGAGGCCATGCAAAATCTTAGGCATGGGGGAGTGGTTGTTGAAACCTTCATATTATTTTGCAACTTTCGTCGGCGAGACCAAATCAACATGTTCAGTGCTGGGATTTGATATTCATTTCTAGAATTCTGGTACTGCAGAATTGCATTCATCCGGTACTGAAAACAATGTTTAACTCTGCATTCATCTGGTACTGCAAACAATGTTTAAATCTACATTCATCCGATATTGTGGGAGGAGGTATGCGCTATTCCGATACTAATGGTCATTTTTGTGTTGATCCAGTACTAAAGGAGAAAGTCTGCATTCATACGGTACTGAACAACATTCCTGTGCTCATCCAGTATTGTGCTCATCTAGTAATGATGGTCGTCTGTGTGCTCATCTAGTACCAAAGGAGGAGGTTTGCACTATCCGGCACTAAACCACAACTCTGCATTATTCTGGTATTGAAGCACAACCCTACATCCATCTGATACTCAGGTGATCCAATACTGGTAATGAGGTGTTGGTAGCTCTTATCTTATACTCAAAGTTTTTGCTGCTCGATTTAAATGCTTCAAGTAATAGGACGTATAAACTCAACATTTTTCCTTTAACTAAAAGAAATTAGACTAATTATGCAATAAACATATGGTTACTCTCAATTATTGCACGCTCCCTACCATGAAATTTTGCAAGCCCTCATATATATCTCCTCGTATATTATCATTGAATTCCTTCGTGAAGTGGTTGTCGTCATGAATGCAAAATTCATCTATCATGTCACTCTGTTTCAATACTATTTGTTTTGGTACTGCAGAAACCTACTCCATTACTTATCTGGTACTGATGCCAAAGTGATATGATCTTTTTCATGTGCTTAACATTGTTTTCACTTCAAGTAATTAGAGGTATGAGCTAATATCTTCATGTTCTTTCTATCAAGGATCATTTAAGTCTTGTGTTGAATTGTTTTTACTCCCATGTAGATCTTCCTCCTACATTTCTACACTCAACCCTAAATGAATCATCCTTGCTATCCTTTAAGAAGATATTTTCACATTTAGCTCTATATGATAATGGGTGCACTTGTCTTATTACCTCATCATTTTGAAGAAGTGATTGCTAATTGAAATATCCATTGAAAAGTGGTGACACCATTATGTCTAATACTAACCTAGTTAATTCAAACAAGATTTTATCCAAGTTTATATTTTTAAGCTTTTCTTTGAAGGTATTGATGAAAACCTCATGTGGTGGACTGCTCTTGCAAAACCGAAATGAACTTTCATGAGAACCCTAATAGGATTAACTAGAGGGACCTCTTAGTCATTATCCGAGACGTTACATTATACATTGAATAGCTAAGATTTAAGTTGAATGTGGATGATGTCACCCTTGGGATAATTGAAAACAATTAATTATGTACCTAATAACTCTAAAACACTCTCATACCACCTGCCTTCCTTATACTCTAAAACTATCAATGAGAAGTATACATAATTCTAAATATTTTGAGTAATATAATAAAAAGGAAGTATCAGGAAGTACAAGTAAACCCGTCGGGGTACTGAACAGGCCTGCTGGTAGCGGGGCCATGCTTGTATGGTACTAAGGTAAACCCACCGAGGTACTGAACAAGCCTACTGGCAGTGGGGCTATGTCGGATAAAGGGAGTTGAAAAACATAAAGTGGCACACTTAAAACTGAACATAAACCCTTGGGTATCATTCTGAAGCAATCATTATCAAATCAAGGCTAGGAGATGACCTTTATATCTCTTAGATGGTGTTCTTAAGAACCTTCAAGTATCCACTTTAGAGTTTTATCTTTAAAATAAATAGGTTTGCATGAGAAGTGGGACCCTCATTATATGTAATTCACCTTACCTAAACAAGAAGAGCTTCATCTCTACAAACTTGAATAAGAAACAAGTTAATCATCTTGGGATGTATTATTTTATGTGTTCCTCTCTTCAAATGATATCTAAATTAAGCTTATATCACTTTTGCTTTAAAGGTAATCTAGCCAAGGGGGCCTATTAGTCAAAGTCATTATGAAAAATCTTGGTCACTATCCTATAATCATATTAGAGTCACATCTATCCCTTTATCCTAACTTTGATCGAAAACAGATTGGATAATACTTAACTTCAATAAATGCTTGATTGCGTGAGGAGTATCATCAATTGTGAAACTTTGAAGATCATTGTTGCATGAGGAAATGCAATGACTTAAGCAAGGGGGAATGTTGAGTCTCAGTATTGACACTTATATTACCCTATATTATCTATGTTTGATTCAATTTTACCTATTGTATGTGTATCTAATTCACTGTTTCATCCATAAATACAATTAATGACCTTGATCATGTGCATAGAGAGGTAACTTATGGTTAAGGCATGATTTGTTTAATTTTATTGAGTTAAATCGATTAAATTCTTGATTATGTATGATCCTAATCACTTTTAATCTTAATCATCATGATCCGGTACTCAGTCTATTCCGGTACCAAGGCTCCACCTATTCCGGTACCAGCCTGTGCTAATCCGGTACTAGACATAATTCAAAATTTTGGAAAGCTTCTAGAGGTAAATTGGGTACATGGGTTTTGTCCATAATGATGTTTTCATGTAGACACATGTGACATAATTAAACTAACTCACACATGTGGACCTCCAGCTCAGGGGGGATGATTCTATCAAAATTAGCAACAAAACTCAAACTGCCAACTTGCGCCTCAATTTCTGTGCACATGGGAGCATATCTTTCAAAACCGAAAAATGGGTTTTTATGAATATCATCAAGATACAAAACCCAGAAACTGTTTTCAACATTTCAAATTTTTTGGAAAGATATGGGTGGATCCATAACTCGAATTTGACCAAATTGCAATAAAACCCAGATTTTTTAGGATTTTATCTAAAATTGTAAATTTGAAATCTGAGCATTGGGATTCGGTCCCATACACTTCTCACTGATTATTCATGTATAAATAATCCTTATATGACTATGAAAAAGATTCATTAGTTTCATGAATGTTTTGTAAATGAGAGATTTATTCTTGTGAGAAAGCTTTGAGTTGCTAGCCATGTAAAAATAGAGTTTTTGATCTCAATGAAGAATTGATTGTTGTTGAAGCATTGGACACCATCTCCATTTGATCTGAGTCTTTTTAGCAGCACTAACCTCCTGGGAAGGATCCCTCAGAGTGGTAAGTGTTGTTATATTTTATTTTCTTTGTATATTAGCATTACATTTAGTTTCTTCTCTTCTTGCATTATTGTTTAGTTTGAAAGTCATATATTGTGTATTTGCATTTTGTAATTAATTTGTATTCTGCAAATTGATTCTTAATAGATAAAACTCAAATCAACACCCTCTCACTCAAGGCATTGGTACATTGCATTTGATTGAGGACAAAGTTTGAGTTTAGATCTCATTTCCTTTTACCTAGTTTTTGTCCATTTGATTATCTTTTTAATCACTACTAGAATCCATTGAAGGATAGGAAAATTAAGTAAGCTACTCATGATTAATCACATGAACATCACCTTGAGTGTCTGAAAGACTGTGATATAAGCCTTTATAGCACTAAGTTATTCCTGTGTATCAGTGATGAATCCTTAGTGTTAATTTTTTGCAGTGTGGGTTTGAAGATTGTTTTGTCGGCTTTAGATTAGGCTAGACTAGGCTCTGATCCTGCATTTCCTGTGCCTGCACCTCGAAGCTTACAAGCCCCGGTTGATCATTAAATGTGGGAATCAATAGTGCATATATTTAGCCCCAACAGGGAGTTCATCCTAAACACATCTAATGCATATCGTGGGGCTTCACAAACCATAATAATTATTGTGATAGTGGTTCCTTTCCTAATATTTCCATTGAAGGTTTAGTTACAAGTTTTGCACTATATTCATGGTGGTTTTTGTTGCTACTCAGTTCTCCTCTTTTTGTATGGAAATGCCTATAATTTCCAAGTGGAGGCATGGCATTAGTTGGAGAAGATGATGACATCTCATGCTCTCTTTTATTATCCACAAAAATTGCATTATTTTCTTACTTATTGTAGCTTAGGTGACATGCTATCACAACTCTCTCATTGTAGTTTATTTTTTTGACCTCATCAATGGTGTTGGGTTCCCTTTATCTTGGTATTAGTTCATAGGCATAAGGTGTTGGCTCAAATAGTTTACATTAATCTCTAAGCATGATACTAGGCATTTAGGTCGCTTCTTTTGATCACCTAGTCCATGCCTAAACAAGCTTGCAGCATCTCACAGAACTAAAAAATGTTGCTCCACTAGGTTTTTATGCCCTGAGGAGGAATTGGCCAACAGTCCCTGAAATGGTTTAGGATGCGACTTGCAACTGGACATAAAGAAAAAAATGAGACATGGATTGAAGAAACATCGACTTTGATGGATTACTGGGATAGGATTTTATCTAGAGCACCCCTCACTCCTGGTTCCAACCCCTTGGAAGTTGTTTTTTTCATCCATTTCGATAACTAGTGCTTTTCTCAGTAAGAAGCAATGAAAATTTTGGATTTAGGGGTCCAATTTATGAAAACATGCCTCGAGAGTGGATATACAATGTGGTCACCTAGTCCATGCCTAAACAAGCATGTAGCATGGAACTCAAAAATTCTACTCAGTTAGGTTTTTATGCCATGAGAAGGAATTGGCCAAGAGTCCTCGAAATGGTTTGGATGCCACTTGCAACTGGGCATATAGTGAATATTGAGACTCGGATTAAGAAACCATCGACACTGATGAATTATTGGGATAGGATTTCATCTAGAGCACCCCTCATTCTCGAGTGCCATGCCTCAGAATTTGTTGTACTCAATTGTTTTGAGAACTAGTGTTTTGCTCAGTTTTAAGCAATGCAACATTTGGATTAAAGGATCCAATTTATGAAACCATGCCTTGGGAGAAAATGGACAATGTGGTCACATATTCCATTCCTAAACAAGATTGCAGCATCTCACGAAACTAAAAAATGTTGCTATGTTAGGTTTTTATGCCCTGACGAGGAATTGGCCAAGATTCCCTGACATGGTTTGGGATGCAACTTGCAACTGGGCATAAAACGAAAATCGAGACTCGGATTGAGGAACCATCGACTTAGATGGATTACTGGGAAAGGATTTTAGCTAGAGCACCCCTCACTCCCAGTTCCAACCCCTCAGAAGTTGTTTTTTTCATCGATTTCGATAACTAGTGCTTTGCTCAGTAAGAAGCAATACAACATTTGGATTTGAGGGTCCAATTTACAAAACCATGCCTCAAGAGAAGATGGACAATGTGGTCACCTAGTCCATGCCTAAACAAGCCTGGAACATCTTATGGAACTCAAAAATGTTGCTCTATTAGGCTTTTATGCCCCAAGGAGGAATTGCCAAAAGTCCCCGAAATGGTTTGGGATGCGACTTGAAACTGGGCATAAAATGAAAACCAAGACTCGGATGGAGGAAAAATCGTATTTTTTAGATTCCTAGTGTTATCTCCTCAAATAAATTGGTGGAAATTTTGTTTTTGAGGTGATAGGTTGTGGTCCAAATTTTATTCCTAAATTTTTGTAGGTAGGTTAGAGAGTCTGTTTTCTGTAAATAAGCTGAAAAGAAATTTTTGATTTGGTTTGGTCAAGCAAAAGTCAGAATCTCAGGTTTCGATGGTTTAGGCGAGCCTGAAACGCACTCATTAAACACTGAAAACCTTTGTTCCCGGTAGTTAAGAGTGTTATCCACATTTTTGGTTATCGAGATGATATTATGATTATGTCATGATAATGGAAGATCAAACTCTTCATTAAGAACTTTTTCCTGAAGAAGGTTACACTTGTCATTTTCTCAAAATCACATTTTTGGAAATAGTTCGCAGGCTGCATATATACTCGCCTGCGAAAATCCTTCATTCCCGCAGGCTGCATTCATCTTGATTGCGAACTTTCCGCACTGTGTCCATGGTTAGGGTGCGGACATGTTTCTAAAGGAAGAAAATGAATAAGTTCTCGATCCTTCTAGAAGGAATCTTCTAGAAGGGTGAGTTGGAGTTCGA
>JZKD02S0065638.1:640793-670378 GCA_000966675.3 Picea glauca
TAAATAGGTCAAGGCCAAGCCCACTAAGGTGGCAAGTAGATTGTCTCATCAAGGACTCATTACTCTTATTTTCAAAGAGTCATTGAAGAAAAGGTAGGTAGATTGTAACTATTTCCTCTTTTGGAATGAATTCCTGACTGATTGGCAACAGCAAGAGAAGGGTAAAAAGGTTGCCACTAAGAAGACTATTACTCCCAAAAGAAGTCATAGAAAAAGGAAGGGTATCTCACCACCAAGAGATCCTATAGAATCATCCTCTGTTAATAAGAAAAGAATCAAAAGAAAACAATAGTTTGAGGGTGAGCAGTCCAAGGACTCTGCTACAGGAAGTAACCCTTTAAACCTACCCTATAGTGATTCAGAGCCATAACAAGAGTTAGTAGAGAAACAGGGTAATGTACAGGCTGAACAAGGTGCAAAATATTGTTCCAATTTACCTTCACCAACTCCTCCAGAGGCACACAGTCCACCAGTGGAAAAAGCCTCTTCAAGTAAGCCTAAAGCAGCTAGGTCACGGAAAATCAATAAACTTCTGCAACAAGTCTATGAAATGGAAGTCTTGGAAAGAGTTATTAAAAAATCTAATACAGACTTGACTGAAAGAAATGAAGAGATTTTCAAAATAAACCAAACCCTCAAAGAGAAGCATGACAAGATCAAAGACAGGAACAGGGTATTGATCAAGGAGAACATGAAGCTGCATAGACAGCTTAGAATTCTGAGGTTGAAGTTAAAAGAGTTTCAATCACCAGCACAGTAGAAAACTAGTTTGGAAATTGTAGCTAACTTAGCTACAACCATGGTATACACACCAGAGCCTTCCACACAGCCAGTTGAAGTTCGTAGATCTGCACGAATGAGGGCTGCCTCATCCAAAAAACCTTGAACATCAAAAAAGGATTCAAGGTAATTATTTTTGCAAATTTTGAAGTTTTCTCAAAGCCGAAGTTTCGGTGGTTTAGGAGAACAGGACGACTATTCATTAACCATCGAAAATAGAGATTTTGGTAGATAATCCACTCAAGAGCTTTCTAGGTTAACCACCGAAAGCCTGTCACTTCCAGAATGATCGAGTTTTTGCACAGATTGAGGTTTTTCTGATCCAAATCATTTGAAAACACTCGTGATAGATGGATGATGAATTATATATTCAGTTTCAAGATCCATATTTGGTACATAAGAATTAGAAAGGGTAGCCCAATTGATTTTGGCACCTATTTTGGTGGAAACAGATTGGATTTTTTGCACATATCAACAAATTCGTATTGTATCTCTTGGAAGAGTCATCATTCAGCCTTGGAAGGCTATCCTGCACTGCACCATTACTCAACAAGAGATGAAGACCATGAAATCTGGGATTGACCTCATTTATGGGGATCATTCCACATCTTTTTCAAACTAAATTTTGAATTTCTATCTTTAGCATATTTGATCCATGTTTTCAAGATCTCAAAACTGCATTGTAAAGCTATAAAGCTAAAGGTAGAATAGGAACTAAAGGTTCGAATTTGGAGACTTTTTTCATATTATGTACTCAAACTTATCATTTTCATATTGAGTAATGCAAGCTTCTTTTGCCATAACTTGTTCATATTTCATCTTCTTATCTATTCTGTACTTGCACCTGGATATTATATTCATGTTGTTATGCTTGTTTATGCCCGATAACTGTCATCTTATCATTGCATTCATAAGTTAAACTTTGCAAGTATTCCTGTGATTATTGTAATTGGCCATTAATATATGCTTTATATGTGATTCTGCTGATATAATAGTTATTTCTCCATACATCCCTTTATTTGTAAACTCTCTGAACATTTGTGGTTGAAAGCCTTGTCCATCTAAATGTGTTCATGCATGTTTTAAGTGAGAAACAATTCAGTCCTCTGACTTGATCCAAACCCACACCTATTATTGAGAAAATAGTTTCCAAAAAGATTGAGTTACTAGGCATCTCTGAGTTACAGCCTAGGAGAGTTTCCTGGAGTGATAACAAATTGGCGTCGTTGTCGGGGAGAGGAGATTGAAGCTCAGCTTCATTGGGAGATGATACAAGATCCAACTTTGATGATAGAAAAATCCTTGACACTATTGTGGTTGTAATCATCTTTCTAGCGACTCCATGAAGGACGAATTCAGTGGTGACTCCATGACATTCAAATGTCAAAATCATTTGTTGCTCTTTTGGCTCAGAGGTTTGCACCTCTGGACTTTTCTTCGATTTCTGGTTTCCCACATCCAGTACCTCATATGTCAGAATGGCAAGATTTTCTACCTGTCTTCAAAGAGGAGAAATAAGATAATCCTGCAGAACACCTCAAAAAGTTTCATGAGTGCATGGATCTACTAGATCTGCACCATGAAGATGTTCATATGAAAATGTTCATGTATTCATTGGAAGGTGATGCACGTAGATGGTATTTTTCTTTACCTCCTTCAATAATTTCATCTTTAGAAAATTTTCATAGAGTATTCAATGAGCATTGCAAAAAGTTCTTTTCGGAGCAGTTTTTATTTGGTAATTGTTGTGAAGAATATGGATTGGATAATAAAGTTGAAAATGCAAATAGAGAAGAATTTCTCCCTCATATCCTGCAGCAATTCCCAAATGATCTTCATGATAAGGTTCTTTTCCATCAAAACGAACTAGAAATGGATAATAAAAGAGCTGAAGATTCTCCCATTAACATTATATCTGATTTTCATCCATTTGAAGAATTAATTTCTTTAGTTAAGAATCATGAAAATCATTTTTTTGTTGGTCATACATCCATTGGAATCATTAAAGGTAGTTCACAGTTTTCAGATTTATGTATCAAGGGAAGTTGCAGTTATGATGAGGAACCAAGTGATATTTCTTAAAATCTATCTCAGAATCCTATTGCTAATAACTCTATGCCGCCATTTTCATCTCTGTCATTAGAAATGTTTCCTGATCTTCCTATATTTGATAAATATAAGGATGGAGAGGAAGTTGTTGAGGTTTCTGAAGATTTGGTTATTTATGGAATTTCATTTAGTTCTACTGTTCATTGCAGATATGATCATAAAAGTATATATGATGCGGTTAATGATAGCTTTGAAGAGTATGTTGAAATAAGGGACATCTATCATTATAACCAAGATATTGGTGATCTCCGGGAGAATAACCATAGCATTGATGCTTTTGATATTCTATCAAATGCATCTAGTGACTTAGGTTATTATAAAGACGAGATTGTCCCTTTTGAAAACTTCAAAGATGATTATCAAATTGACACATTAGCGAGTAACAGTCGCGGATCTGCAGTATATGTTGAGGACAACCCACATTTTCCAGACTTGTAGATAAAGGTAGATTGTAGAAGATATTTGCAGGAAGGAGATGAGCTGAAAAGTTCAGATCAACACTCTTTCTTATATGACTCTCTGACATAGGTTGAGCAGTCTGTTTTCAACATTGAGACCAGTGATGGTGAAGAAGAGCAGAGAGGCTCACATCAACAGTTGAGTTTGCATTTTCTTTCAACAGAAGAAGAACAATTTACAATCAGCATTGAGACCAGTGAAAGTAATCAGCAGCTACAATACGGTCAGTTGGATCAGCAACTCAAAGAGGTATTTCTTTACGACATTTATGACCCTATTGATAACTATTTGGAATATATGAGCAGAAAATGCATTAAATCATTTTTGTCAGAAGAAGGTTGTCTTTACCATCTGTTCAAACCTCTTTTCTGCATGATGTGGCTTCCATTATTTTTTGGGCCAAGATCTAGCATGATGTCAGTAAATCATTTTCTCACATGGCTTCATTGGAAGCATGACTTCGCTTGATAAGAGGTAGTACAGTTGGTTAGTGTAGGAGTAGGTTGAAGAATAAGCTCTTCATAGAAGCACGTAGATTGCTTTAAGTTTTCTTCAATAAACATGCAGACTACAGGCAGGCTACAAACAAGCTACAGGTAGGCTTGCAAAGGAGCAGTTGCAGAGGCCAAACAACTCCATGCCCAATGGAAGCACTAGCAGATAGTTTTTAATTTTCTTTTTCAAGAAAGGCATTGGTTATGTGGTTCTTGAAACCTCACAGGGAGGCATTCATCCCCAATAGGAGCCAGTGTTATCTCCTCAAATAAATTGGTGGAAATTTTTCTTTCGAAGTGATAGGTTGTGGTCCAAATTTTATTCCTAAATTTTTGTAGGTAGGTTAGAGAGTCTGTTTTCTGTAAATAAGCTCAAAATAAATTTTTGATTTGGTTTGGTCAAGCAAAAGTCAGAATCTTAGGTTTTGGTGGTTTAGGCAAGCTTGAAATGCGCTCATTAAATACCGAAAACCTTTGTTCCCGGTAGTTAACAGGGCAAAGCAAAAATGCGATTAACCACCGAAAACATTTCAATGGGAAAAATGGAAAGCCCATGCTTTTGCACGAGCCAGCTGTCAGTTGGCACAATGATGGAAACATAACTACCAAAAGCTCATGAAGGTGGAAGGTATGCACGTTCTAATTGTATCTATCCGAAAATTTGAGTTCTTGTTGTCCTTTCAACCACATTTGTCTTTTCAAAATGAAGACACGGCGATGATACAAAAATTCATGCATGTTGTCACGAAGCCTCCCTCCATTTCCAGTCACGAGTACACAATCTATCATGATCCTGTTAAATCCCTCATTTAATCCTCATTCATTATCAATTTGAATTCCAGAGTTATTGAGATAATCGTGAGTCTGTGATTTCATCAATCAAATGCGTTTCCAGAGATCATAATCATGTTTCCCATGGTGATTGTCAAGTGCCATTAGAGTCCAACAAATCACTCTCAAGCCAATTAAGGCAGGTCAATTTATCAGGCAAGTTCAAAACCCATCTTGTTTTAGTTTAAATGAATATACCACCGAAAATCAAAAATTTTGGCATGCTCTCAGTTAATTTGTTGTCTAAACTCGGTTAGTGTTTGAGCTAGGTGATTTGAACTCTGTGTCACCCTGTCCCGTTTGCTCTTCCATGAGTCATACTCTCTGTCATCCTAAATCCTAGAGTCTTTGTCTCCCTGGAACTCAGTTTTCCATAATCGCAGGTACAGTCAGTATTGACTAATTTCGAAAGCAGGGTCAGTTCTGAGTTCTAAAGTGGATGGAGTTTAGTACCTTGAGGTGCACCTTGAAGTGGTCGAGTTCTTCAAGTAGACTGGAGTGTATACCTATTGTGAAAAACTAGCAGATTTTCATCAACAGGTGTTTGAGACTTTTTTCAGCTCATATGATGGAAGAACAACAAAAACGGGAAAAGAACAGTTCGTGGTTGATGAGGCAGCCATCGCTGAGTTCACAGGTCTCTCCAAAACATGTGATCGTTGGTTTAAATCAACAATACCTTCAAACATTGAGTTTAGGTCTTACCTATAGCCCCTGCATAAAGATCTTACATGGAAAAAAGAAATACCAATGTATTATCTGTAACCTAAATGGAAATCTTTATTGAAGGATATATTTTTCTATATCACCTGTGAAGGGAGATACAACAGAGTCATGTTCTACCACTTCAAGATTTTAAATCATTTCACAGGGAGATCTCCCATCAATTTACCATTTTACTTGCACAAAGCCCTCACGAAAATGTCTAACAGGTCAAGGCCAAGCCCACTAAGGTGGCAAGCATATTGTCTCATCAAGGACTCATTACTCTTATTGTCAAAGAGTCATTGAAGAAAAGTCAGGTAGATTGGAACTATTTCCTCTTCTGGAATGAATTCCAGACTGATTGGAAACAACAGGAGAAGGGTAAAAAGGCTGCCACTAAGAAGAATATTACTCCCAAAAGCAGTCATAGAAAAAGGAAGGGTATCTCACCACCAAGAGATCCTATAGAATCATCCTCTGTCAAGAAGAAAAGTATCAAAAGAAAACTACAGTTTGAGGGTGAGCAGTCCAAGGACCCTGCTACAGGAAGTAACCCTTTAAACCTACCCTATAATGATTCAGGGCCAGAACAAGAGTTAGCAGAGACACAGGGTAATGTATAGGCTGAACAAGGTGCAAACTATTGCTCCAATTTACCTTCACCAACTCCTCCAGAGGCATACAGTCCACCAGTGGAAAAAGCCTCTTCAAGTAAGCCTAAAGGAGCTAGGTCACAGAAAATTAATAAACTCCTGCAATAAGTCTATGAAATGGAAGTCTTGGAAAGAGTTATTAAAAAATATAATACGGACTTGACTGAAAGAAATACAGATCTTTTCAAAATAAACAAAACCCTCAAAGAGAAGCATGACAAGATCAAAGACAGGAACAGGGTATTGATCAGGGAGAACATGAAGCTATATAGACAGCTTAGAATTCTAAGGTTGAAGTTAAAAGAGTTTCAATCACCAGCACAGGAGAAAATTGGTTTGGAAACTCTAGCTAACTTAGCTACAACCATGGTAGACACACAAGAGCCTTCCACACAGCCAGTTGAAGTTCGCAGATCTGCACGAACAAGGGCTGCCTCATCCAAAAAACCTTGAACATCAAAAAAGGATTCAAGGTAATCATTTTTACAAATTTTGAAGTTTTCTCAAAGCTAACGTTTTGGTGGTTTAGGCGAACAGGATGACTGTTCATTAACCACTGAAAACATAGCTTTTGGTAGATAATCCACTCAGGAGCTTTCTAGGTTAACCACCGAAAGCTTGTCACTTCCAGAATGATCAAGTTTTTGCACAGATCGAGGTTTTTCTGATCCAAATCATTTGAAAACACTCATGATGGATGGATTATGAATTATATATTCAGTTTCAAGATCCATTTTTGGTACATAAGAATTAGAAAGGGTAGCCCAATTGATTTTGGCACCTATTTTGGTGGAAACAGATTGGATTTTTTGCACATCTCAACAAATTTGAATTGTATCTCTTGGAAGAGTCATCATTCAGCCTTGGAAGGCTATCCTACACTGCACCATTACTCAACAAGAGATGAAGACCATGAAATCTGGGATTGACCTCATTTTTGGGGATCATTCCACATCTTTTGCAAACTGAATTTTGACTTTCTATCTTTAGCATATTTGATCCATGTTTTTAGGATCTTAAAACTGCATTGTAAAGCGATAAAGCTAAAGGTAGAATAGGAACTAAAGGGTCGACTTTGGAGACTTTTTTCATATTATGTACTCAAAATTCTCATTTTCATATCGAGTAATACAAGCTTCTTTTTCCATAGCTTGTTCAGATTTCATCTTCTTATCTATTCTGTACTTGCACCTGGATATTATATTCATGTTGTTATGCTTGTTTATGCCCGATAACTGTCATCTTATAATTGCATTCATAAGTTAAACTTTGCAAGTATTCTTGTGATTATTGTAATTGGCCATTCATATATGCTTTATATGTGATTTTGTTGATATAATAGTTATTTCTCCATACATCTCTTTATTTGTAAACTCTCTAAACATTTGTGGTTGAAATCCTTGTCCATCTAAATGTGTTCATGCATGTTTTGAGTGAGAAACGATTCAGTGCTCCGACTTGATCCAAACCCACACCTATTATTGAGAAAATAGTTTCCAAAAAGATTGAGTTACCAGGCATCTCTGACTTACAGCCTAGGAGATTTTCCTGGAGTGATAACACCTAGCATAGTATTTTAGTTAGAGAACCCCTCACTCATAGTTCCAACCCCTCAAAAATTGTTTTCTCCATCAATTTCGATAACTGGTGCTTTGTTCAGCAAGAAGCAATGCAACATTTGGATTTAGGGGTCCAATTTATGAAACCATCCCGTGGGAGCGAATAGACAATGTGGTCACCTATTCCATGCCTAAACAAGTATGCATCATCTCATGGAACTCAAAAATGCTACTCTGTTAGGCATTTATGCCCCGAGGAGGAATTACCAAGAGTCCCCGAAATGGTTTGGGATGTGAATTGCAACTGGGCATAAAACGAAAACAGAGACTCAGATTGAGTAATTGTCTTCTTTTTTGGATTCTTGGCATAGAATTTTAGCTACATCACCCCTCACTCTCGGTTCCAACCCCTCGGAAGTTGTTTTTTTCATCGATTTCGATAACTAGTGCTTTGCTCAGTAAGAAGCAATGCAACATTTGGATTTAGGGGTCCAATTTATGAAACCAAGCCTCGAGAGCAGATGGACAATGTGGTTACCTATTCCATTCCTAAACAAGCATGCAACATCTCATGGAACTCAAAAATCCTACTGAGGAATTGGCCATGAGTCCCTGAAATGGTTTGGGATGCAACTTGCAACTAGGCATATAGCGAATATCGAGACTCGAATTAAGGAACTGTTGACTCCGATGGATTACTGGGATAGAATTTCATATAGAGAAAATCCCACTCCCAGGTGCCATGCCTCAGAATTTGCAGTACTAAACGTTTTAGAGAATTAGTGTTTTTCTCAGTTTGAAGCAATGAAACATTTGGATTAAAGGATCCAATTTATGAAACCATGCCTCGGGAGCTTATGGAAAATGTGGTCACATAGTCCATGCCTAAACAAGCTTGCAACATCTCATAGAACTAAAAAATGTTGCTCCATTAGGTTTTTATGCCCTAAGGAGGAATTGGCCAAGAGTCCCTGAAATGGTTTGGGATGCGACTTGCAACTGAGCATAAAACGAAAAAAGAGACTCAGATTGAAGAACCGTCGACTTCGATGGATTCCTGACATAGGATTTTAGCTAGAGCACCCGTCACTCTCAGTTCCAACCCCTCGAAAGTTGGTTTTTTCATCGATTTCAATAACTAGTGCTTTGCTCAGTAAGAAGCAATGCAACATTTGGATTTAGGGGTCCAATTTATGAAACCATATCTTGGGAGCATATGGACGATGTGGTCACCTATTCCATTCCTAAACAAGCATGTAACATCTCATGGAACTAAAAAAATTTCCTCCGTTAGGCATTTATGCCCCGAGGAAGAATTGCCAAGAGTTCCCGAAATGGTTTGGGATGCGACTTGCAACTGGGCATAAAATGAAAATAGAGACTCGGATTGAGGAACCGTCTTCTTTTTTGGATTCTTTGCATAGGATTTTAGCTAGATCAGCCCTTACTCCTGGTTCCAACCGCTCAGAAGTTGTTTTTTTCATCGATTTTGATAATTAGTGATTTTCTCAGTAAGAAGCAATGCAACATTTGGATTTAGGGATATAATTTACGAAACCATGCCTCATGAGAAGATGGAAAATGTGGTCACCTAGTCCATACCTAAACAAGCATGTAGCATCTCATAGAATTAAAAAAATGTTGCTCCATTAGGCATTTATGCCCCAATGAGGAATTACCAAGAGTCCCCGAAATGGTTTGGGATGCAACTTGCAACTGGGAATAAAATGAAAACAAAGACTCGAATTGAGAAACCATCATCTTTTTTGGATTCCTGGCATAAGTTTTTAGCTAGAGCATCCCTCACTCCCAGTTCCAACCCTCGAAAGTTGTTTTTTTCATCGCTTTCGATAACTAGTTCTTTGCTCAGTAAGAAGCAATGCAACATTTGGACTTAGGGGTCCAATTTACGAAACCATGCCTCGGGAATGGATGGACAATGTGGTCACCTAGTCCATTCCTAAACAAGCATGCAACATCTCATGGAACTCAAAAATGTTTCTTTTTTAGGTTTTTATGCCCCGAGGAGGAATTGCCAAGAGTCCCCGAAATGGTTTGGGATGCGACTTGCAACTGGGCATAAAACAAAAACCAAGACTTGGATTGGGGAACCATCATATTTTTTGGATTCCTGGCAAAGGATTTTATCTAGATCATCCCTCACTCTCGGTTCCAACCCCTCAGAAGTTGGTTTTTTCATCGCTTTCAATAACTAGTACTTTGCTCAGTAAGAAGCAATGCAACATTTGGATTTAGGGGTCCAATTTATGAAACCATGCCTCGGGAGTGGATGGACAATGTGGTCACCTATTCCATGTCTAAAAATCATGCAGCATCTCATGGAACTCAAAAATGTTGCTTCGTTAGGTTTTTATGCCCCAAGGAGGAATTGCCAAGAGTCCTCGAAATGGTTTGGGATGCGACTTGAAACTAGGCATAAAGTGAAAACAAAGACTCAGATTGAGGAATCGTCATCTTTTTTGGATTCTTGGCATAGGATTTTAGCTATAACACCCCTCACTCCCTTATCCAACCCCTCAGAAGTTGTTTTTTTCATCGCTTTCGATAACTAATGCTTTGCTCAGTAAGAAGCAATGCAACATTTAGATTTAGGGGTCCAATTTATGAAGCCATGCATCGGGAGCAGATGGACAATGTGGTTACCTATTCCTTGCCTAAACAAGCATGCATCATCTCATGGAACTCAAAAATGTTGCTCCATTAGGATTTTATGCCCCAAGGAGGAATTGCCAAGAAGCCCCGAAACAGTTTGGGATGTGACTTGTGCACCAAACAAGAGCTGATCAGAGAGTCCAAAAACGCAAAGGTGATATAAAAATGCTGAGAGTATTAATTTGTTCGCAGAGAGAAATGAGAAACCATACATAGAGATATTCAATCGTAAGAAGGCGCAAGACAATCATTCAACCATGAATCAATCAACTCAGAGATAAGTAAGGGTAGACAGCTGGAACAAAATTATCCTTCGCTCATCATCTATGCACAAAAAAGAAGGGCATTAGAATATATAGGTCTATAAACACCGAATTGACGATCGTCGATTTGGCTCTTGGCCGACTAGTTAGGCATGCACTGATGATCTAGGGATAAGGATGGAATAAAAATCACAATCTCTTCATAATAATCAATAATAAAAAAACAGAACAGTCATAGCAATCAGGGATTGGGTTGCCAAGGAAATCAATTCAATGCAGCGAGCGTAAAGTTATGGGGACTTTAATTTCTCCATTAAAAACACTGAGTAAAACACATTTCTTTACACAATAGAAGTACAATAATGGAAGTGCAAGAACAATATTAATCTACCATTCAAAATAAACGCATGTGTACTATATCCCAAGGCAACAACTCTGATTTGTTGTCTCGTGCACGCTCCATCTAGGTCCCGCTTGCCGACCGATGTGACTTCACCGGTACCTCCCAAAAAACGCTCGAGGTACTCTTCTTCCCCCTGAGCCCCCGAGCTACAAATGGGCCATGCACACTATACCAGAGAGAAACTAGCTCTCAGCTCACCTTGCAAGGTCGAGCTACCACTCATTACCCGAGCTAGGTATCTCAACTCCCACAAGATAAGTCAGTCAAGACAAAAATTCCATAGCGTAATGTTACGCATAAAATATCTGATCCATACTCCTCCTCCTCCATCCTTTATATAGAGTGTCTAAGTGATTTMTTTCCCAAATTCCCATTTAATTTATTTTTCATTAATTTAATTCAGAAAAACCTCCCCCGTACACATGTCACCCATCCCCCTAGTTGCACCAGAAATTAATTTTATTAATTATTTGATTACTCCTATTTCCCTCACCCACCTAAAAGAATTCCTAAAATTGCTCCTTGGTGTCCCCATAATCCCTTACACATTTTAAATGATTGATGCCTTTACTAAATTCCTAGTTGAGTTCATAAATAGAAAGTACTTAAAGGAAAGATTCCTTACTAATTTAGTCATTCAGCTTTTTCCTTACGTTTCCCTTTTTATTTATGCTTCCCCTTTTTCCTTTTGTTTCCTATTTCTTTTAAGTTTCCCTCTTTTCCCTTTTTATCTAAAACTCAAATTAGCAAGTGTATAAAAACCACCTCTTTCTCTTTTTAATTAATAAAATTTAATTAGCATATGTAGAAAAACAATCATTTCCTTTTTTTTTTTAAATTAATCCCCCAAAGTAATTTGATTTTAATAAATTAATTGAATTTCTTACCCCCTTCTCATCACATGTTTAATTATGATTATTATTATTATTATTATTATTTAACACAAGTATCACTTAGACCTAGATTTTAATTTCCTAGGTTGTGCGACATTTTTATTTGGGAGATCATTTTTAAATATTACTTGACACATCATTTGTTCTAAGGCCTTCTAGGTTTATTCAATTACCAATTAAAACATGTGGCGTACCGTTCAGGATGCACTACGTTCTCCAAGGATGCCACTCGCCACTTTCCATTTTCCTTGCACGACGTGCCCTTCAGGACACACCACGTGCTCCAAGGGTGCCACTCACCTCTTGACTGACTTGGTAGACATCAAAAACCCCTAGAGTCAGTACTCCACCAGGTGATATTTTGGGAGACTAAGGGCCTCTAAGGAATAAGGTCCCTGCCTTATTGTGCACCCCTTAGAATCATCGTGAGCAACTGTCACATTCTTCCCTCACGACATAGTGGGTCTTCTCGAACTAGATAATTGTTAACCTACAATTCGAGTCATGGTGGGAGTGCTAGTATGTTGTGGAAAGGATTTTTTCCACACCTCTCCCTCAAAGTCTCTGGTTGTTGTGCATGACCCCTCTACTCCACATGTGAGTCTGGTCAGCAAGCTATAGTCAACCTGCATCATCAACAAATCATGTCAACAATAATAATCAAATATCATAACCTCTAATCAGATGTACATATGTCATATCAACAACAATCAAACCCCAATAATCCACTCCCTAACTCAATCCGGAGTCCAAGGGGTTTCATCGATGCCTCTGCATCCTCGAGGTCCAAAGTCCTGCACACTCAGGAGAACCCAGTCAATAGCATCTGTCTATGTCAATATAACAAAATAACATATCATCATATCCATAATGTCTCATAATCATAATCAAGCGGCCAATATTATAATAATCTGGATCACTTGCAAGCAAGTGTCCTCAAAGAATAAGTTCACTCAGTGCATGCAAGAGCGGGATGTTGCACTTCTTATATTGTTCTATTCTCAATTAATATTTTGTCAACCCAATTGGGCTCTTTGATTACAACATCAACTTCCACATCCCTGGGACTAAGTTTCGATCCAGGTACCTCCTGACCCGTTTTTTGAAGAAGTTTTCTTTTTCTTTTTGCACATATAAGGAATATGTGTGATTTTTCAATAACCATTTTAGAAAGGTGTTTGTCTCCTCCATCATCTGAGTTTCCAGTAGAATATTTTCTTCTTTTTTTAACTATTTCCATGGGGTTTTCCTCTTGTACAAGAACTTTTCTAAGACACATTTGGTGAGACAGATTTTCCACATGTTGTGGTTTCCCCCCATTGTTTATAGTGGTCATTTGTATTGACCAAAGTGTCGATGTCATCATGGGATTTTTTAGGAGAAAACTCTGGAGGGTTTTGGTTATTCCCTCCTCCTTATTTCTATTGAGTAGACTTGGTAAATGATGAACCATAAACAATTGCAAACATGTGCGTCATGAATAGATAATTAGGGTCAAAACCTTGAATTTCATAAATTTCCCTTAAATTTAAATGATCAAAATGACAAACAAATTCATCCAAATGACAGATATTATTTACAATAATCTCTCCAATTTTCCAAGGTAGTCAGATGAATTGCTATTTCCTTTTGTCATTAAACAAATGTGCCCAAAATTTATATTTTTTGCATACTTCAACTATGAATACTTTATCAGAGACATAGAAAGGTAGAAAAGAGGGTTTTCCTTGAAAACCATAGAGTCTAATAAAACTAAAATCATTGAGAGTCTAAAAAGTTCCTTTCCTTGCTAGAAAGGTTGTAGCTTCCAATGACAATCTTGACATGACAGGACTATAAATTAACCTTTTGAAGGAAGAAAAAAAGGCGTTATGTACCTCATAAAAATGGTATGGAGCCTTATGCTTCCACCATGTTGGATATCAAAATGATATTGGATCCCTTTTGAAATCTGCATTCCTTTATCGAGGAAAGTCCTCAAATATATGACAATAGGATTTGGAATAAACTAAATATGATGTCATGTAAAAATTCTTGGTCTTTTGGAAACCTCCCAACTAAAATGAAACTTCCTTCGAAATGATTCAGGTCCAATCAAATATGACATATTTATGAATGGAATGGTATAGAACATACACAATATATCTTGGAACAATGGTCATGGACTCATGTCCAATGATTCTAGCAAAAGGCCATGCAAGTTCTTTATACACGCATTTAAAAAACATACCTCAATTTGAGTATAATTTCTAGAAACACTTGATGGGTTTGTGAGAACAATTTCTGAAAGTTCTTCCCCTCCATTATTGGCCTTCAAGAAGGAATTAGCTTTAGAGATTTTAAATTTCATAGTGGTTTATGACAGTCTAAACATCCTTATGAAAACTATAGGTTCCAAAGAAATTAGTGTGTTTCCCTATATGTGAATTATTCTTTTCTCACTGTCAAACTTGTCCATGCACTAGAGAACAAATTATTTGAAGTCTGACGCTTCTAGTGTTAGACAAACAGGATCACAGAGCAATAAAATAAAACAAGTGCGAAAATAAAACTCAGAATCTACACAAGACAATAGATACACAGATATACATGGTTCACCCAGTGTGGGCTATGTTCACTAGAGAAATTGTCAGGTCTTTCCTTTTTATTATCCAAAGAAATGAAGGGATACAACCTACAACACACCCATTGTAACTTCCTCTTCTTTCTCTCGTATTGTCCTCTCTTAGAATACAATAATCACACTCATACATAGTCATAATACAATTCTCTCATAAAAGAGGATTTCCTTCTAGGGAAACAAACCCCAACATAACTTCTATCATCAGATCTGCGACCTTATAATGAATGGTCTAGATTGATTAAGAAATTACAATATTTTACAAGGAAATTTTCCCAAAAAAAAATTCGCTCGAGGGTTGTGCCCTTGAACCCCCATATGGGGGCCCGCTGGCCCCAATTCCCAAGGTGGGAAGAGTTAGGTCCCCCCCAGACCCCCTTCATTCAGGGGCCATACCCCGAACCCCGGACAAAAGGGGGATAGGAATACTTGCATATAAATCAAGGAGATAATCAGGCTCCACAACCAACATCTGGTACACACCCGACTAATGCAATCCCCGAAGCCCAAAAATTTTTTCGTTTATTTTCTAGAAGTGTTAGCACATAATCCTGAAGGTTTATGACCACTGAAACTCGTTTTATTCTCATCCCAGAGTCTTCATAGTATCTCCACAATATAACTCTTTTTTTATTATTTGACATAATTGGAAAAAATTAATAGGTGGTGGTTTTGTCAAAGCAATCCTTTTTACAATGAGGATTTTATTACCTTACTAAATTTACCACATATTGCCTTGATATCAAGTGATGTAGCTCTTAGTTCAAATTTGTTAATTTCATGATTTGATTTGGATTTAAGGCGATGATTTTATGAGAATCATATCACTTAATAACAATATTAATTCATACGAGTAACAACTGATATGGTGGTGGAGAAATAAATTTTATCGGGAAAGGTGATCATGTGTCAAGATAACAAAAATGGTTTAAGTATAGAAGTGAGAAGTGAGTAATGTGAAGGTCCTTTTTGGAGAATGTAGGAATGTGGGACATGGGAAGTGGATAAAAGGTGGATATGAGGGAAATAATCCTACATCGAAAATCAAGAAATAATATAAGTATGGGAAGTGGTTCATTTTTCATGATGTGGAAGTGTGGGGTTCATTTTGGGGGTTGCAGGATTGCTTTATCTTCTGCAATGGGAACTCCCACAACTAAAACAAATGGCTAAGTATTGGCTTACGGGGTGATGGAAAACGAAAAAATATACTATGTATAGATATTGCGGAGTTGCAAGTTTGCAGACTCATGATGATAGTGGTAGTCTCCCTATAACATGCCTTTTGCAAAAAATGACTAAGTATGGAATATACAAAAAATGATTAAGTACAAACCAAAGAACATGAACATTGATCAACGAATGTGGATAAACAATTATTTACACAACCAACCCCACATGCTTCGTTGCACAAGGAACATTAGGGGGGCCATAGCGGGGTTGTAAAGGGGCTTAGCCCCTGAATTTTCTTATTTTGGTGGGTTTTTGGGTCTGTTTTTTAGCAGTTTTCAACACAGTTTTCACCCACAATTTTCTAATTTTGGTTAAGGAATTAGGGTTGTGGACTAATCCAAGTCAATGGATTAGGGGTTTTGGATGCCACAATATCCTATATATATTGTATTGTAAACAATGGAGATGGATGATGAATAAAAACTAGAGGTGGAACTCTAAACATGTTGTTGGTTTTCCTGGTTTGGGTTTCCAAGGTAAATCTCTGTGTATATATGTGATTGCAATTGTGTTTTTTTTTGTTTTTTTAAGAATATGTGTGTGCATTGAATTACTGTAAAAGGTTTAAAAATTACATGTTGTGATTGGATAATTGCATATTTGACATTTTAAAGTACATATAAGACACATTTTACATTTTACATTTAGCTTACATTCTTAGGGTTTAAGTGCACACACACACACACACACACACACACAACTTAATGTTAAATACAATAAATATTATAACAAATAATATATATACATAATATATCGATGGATTTGATGCATATATAGGTATAATATGAAGATTTGCATGATAAATTTAATAACATGTTTGTCACTTGGAGGGGCTAAGATTAATTAGGAATTTAATATTATAAGGAGGGAGAGTTAAAGGAAAGGGAGGATTATGATGCTAGGAGGCACTATGGATTTTTCTTTGAGGATGTTTGATGGATTGATTTTGTTGATTAGATATCTATAAATGATTGTTATTATTTCCACCATACTTGGTGATTGTTGATTGTTAATGGTTTATATTCCATGTTTGCATAATGTTATATGGAGTTGGGTATTGTCTAGCTAAGAGAGGGAAAGGAACCAGAGCAGTAATAAGAAAAAGTTGAATCGAGAAATTGCCTAAAATAGAAGGTTGGTTGGTATATATTTAGTGGAAATAGGCTTTGGGGACCTCAACCTTCTAGTTGAGAGGTTTGGTTGGGTGGAGACTCTTCTATCCTCCACCAACTTCCACCAGACACTACATTCGATGAAATATTTATAGTTGGTAACAACTATAAAATTTGATAGACAAATCAAAGGTTAAATTTATTTATTAGTTGGAAATTTTTTGTTAGTTACGCGAAAATGTGTGCTTCTATGTATCTTAACTCCACCAAACTAGTTTGTATATTGTTCTTTAGACATTTTTTCAATAAATTTCATATAATGATAATAAACAATTTGTTGTTAAATTTATTTTCTTCCAATAGTAATTATCCAAACCCCTAAAATGTTGGTCCAACACTATCTAGAGATAGAGTTTTAAAAACTACTAAAATACAGTTAAATTTAAAACCCATTTTCAACTAAACCAAAACTCTTTGCTCAAACTATTTCAGATTTGTATTTTCTCACTAGTGGAATTTTAACTGGAACCATAAGAAATTGAGTTTATATTAATATATATATTAGGTATTATAAGGTATAGACCTCACATTGATGAAATCATAATGATGGAATTCTTGGAGGAGTTCATCGAATGTTGCTAGTACCTTTTATCTTAACTTAAGGTCTAAAGTTTCTGGTATCTAGTGCCCAAGTTGTGTGATGGAGATGAAATCAAAGAGCTTCTTGATTAGACTAGTTGATTGTTGAACTTGATGATGCTCGACAACCTATGAGTTGCAAAAATAATCTAACTCTACTTTTACTTATAAAATAGAAGCTATTGGAGAAGGAAAATGCAATTGTTATATTGTCTCCTTGAAGCCTGTTAGTATTAGTTTTCTTGGCCAATCCATTATTTTAATTAATGTAGCCAATTATTCGATGCACAATAGGAAAATGAGAACCACATTTGTTAGATACTAGGGTGACTATAATCCTTTGAAGTATTGAGATGTCACTTTAATGCATTAATCTAGTTCTATAACTACTGCACCAAGTCTAGAAGGGTTTGTTGATTCTATCAAGGAAGCATGAGCTTTATTTATGATTGGCATTTTTGTCCCAATTTCTCTAAGTTTCTTTGTGTAAACTATGAGTGTGTGGTATATGCAATATAGGGGAATAGTAGTTTATTTGAGAGGGCATTGTTTTCTACCTCTAAGCATTCAACTTGAGCATCTAATTCATTTATATGAAGACCAATATGATCTACTTGTGTCTCTATAATCGTACAATCTTTTGTCACATTTTCTAGTTCTTTCTTCTTGTCTTCTAACTCACTTTCCAAGTTCAAAATTCCTTGTACTATATCTCTAATGCCTTCAATCAAGCATCATGCTTTTGCTACCCTTTCCTTTGATTTTCTATTTTCAATGTACAATTCATCGCATCTCTCCAAAAATATTTTCATCCTTTCTAAATTGTAACCAATAATTACTTTTCTAATGAACATATTGTTGCAATAGATCCATCTATAATCACACATTTTGAATTATGTACACCATCTTATTCACAAACAATTCAAAAACCTAATAATGCCACATTAATATGCTCAACATTTGGGTTGGTTTGTCAACGTTGGAGGCATTGAACCTTTACATACTCCAAGTATAACATATAATAAATCATTTGTCTCATTTTGCTACTAGTGGTGGGGTGATGAATGTGAATCTTCATACATGTCTATTAGTGCAAGTAGACCCTATTGGTTTAGAGTGTTAGAGGAACATCCATATATTTGTCTATATTCACTATTTTTGGGATGATGCATTAACAATGAATTCATCAAGTCAAGTCTCTACCTATTCTAGACAAGATAGATGCACATGCATGGAAATGGGATAAGGTAGAGGAGGGGATAGGTTTGCACCAATAGCGAGTCTCTACCTAAAGGGGAGTACAATAATTAGGAGAGCGTGGGGAGCACACTTCCTTATGCTTATACATGACATGGTAGGTCCAAAATGGAGAGTGGGAAGTGAAAATAATTATGACATGGTGGCGATTTGTTGTAGAGATGTTCTTGTGAATGTTGTAGTACATTACGAGGGGAAATTGGAAAAGTCAGAAAAGGTCCAGTCATATTAGAATTTAAGGGAAAAATAGAAACATAAATATATTTTAACTTTTGATTACTATTGAAGTTAGGATCAACCATCAAATTACAAGTTCTGATATGAATTCAATAACAAAAATTATTATTACTAAAACATGAACAGATCTGATCACTAACAAAGAAAAAAGTAATTCTGAGCTTTAACTTGAACAACAACATTTGAACATTAGCAAAAATAAAATATTAACTTTACCTTAGACAAGACAAGGGACATGCATACATGATGTGCAGTTGTCCTCTTTTCTGTATGCTCAGAAATAGCTAATAATGGTCATGGATCAAACCCTCAAGGGTTTGATCTCATCATGATCTAGGTGGAAAGTTTTCCAAGAATAACAAGGTAGAACTCAAAGAATAGCCAAAGTTAGAAAGGTTGATATAAAACCCCAATGACAAAGCTAGAGACTGAAATAAAAAAAAACCTTAACAGTCTGAACAAAAACTGTCAAACTATAAGGACTACTGCAACACTTTGGGAAGCTTAGAGTAGCAGCCTTATAGTTGTCTTAACAGGCCCTAGATGTTGTAAACAATAGGTGACAATAGTAGCACAAGAAGGACACTAGCAGTAGTCAAAGAGGAGATAATGACAACCTAGAGAAGGGATAGGAGGAGGCCGCAACACCTGTAGCAGCAAGGAGAGAGGACCGGACCAGAAAGAGGAGACCAGAATAGGGCAATTGTACCCTATAAAAACATATGAAGACTCCCAGCCATCAAGAAGATAAACCAAGGAGGGATGAATCCTCTACCAACAAAACTAATGTAGTCTCAACCTTTAAACAACAAGAGAAGGCTCCAAAGAGGATAGTCGTACCACCAAACAACCATACCCTAACCAAGAAATGAAACAAGGAGTGGTCACAACACTTAGACAATAAGAGGAAGGGGTCACTCCACCTTAACCAGCAAGATAATACCAGAACTAGGGAAACCGTACCCTTACACTAGGACAAAAGAAAATATCCAATGAGGCCGAACCACAAAGACCAAATTGAAGACGTAGCTACAGCAAAATTCAGACCATGAGAAGTGTGAGAACAATGTTAAAGAGAGAGTGAGGGGTAAGGTTCTTTTTATAGCTTCAGTGGGTAGGTTAGGGTTTTCTAATTTAACCCTATGTTTAGAATTAAATCAAACCCTAATAAAAAATAAAAATAAATAATTAATATTTTAATTATAAAATATTAATTAACAAAGTCAACAAAGTCAAGGTGACTAAAAAGAACCAAAACACATAATAAGGAGGGCGTAGCACAAGAAAGAGGTTGCAATTGTAACAAGACAAAGTCAAAGGGGTCCTTCTTCAATGGTAGACTATCCACATAAGTATCATGATAACTTATAATCTTTTATCATCCTAGCATAAGAGGAAGGTCAGTGATGTGGTCATGTCCTTCTTCGTAACTACTCCCAGGTCTCATGGACCATCCCGAGAGAGAAGAAGATCACACATCATCTCATCTTAGTACTTAACCAAGAACCTGTCTGGTCCTAGACCAAGATACCCCAAAACACATCTAGGGGCCCTAGGTTACAACTAGCTTCTTATCCACCAAGGTACAAAACCAAGGATCAACCCAAGAACTAAGCAAGGATTCCCTGGAACACATCTAGAGGCCCTAGAACACATATAGGGACTTATATCATAAAC
Organism: Picea glauca; assembly: GCA_000966675.3. Classification (NCBI taxonomy): domain Eukaryota; kingdom Viridiplantae; phylum Streptophyta; class Pinopsida; order Pinales; family Pinaceae; genus Picea; species Picea glauca. The sequence goes on from JZKD02S0065638.1 coordinate 661,391, forward strand.
CACCAAGGTACAAAACCAAGGATCAATCCAAACAAGTATTCCCTGGAACACATCTAGGGGCCCCACAACACATATAGGGACTTATTTCCACCAAGGTACACAACCAAGGATCAATCCAAGAACTGAGCAAGGATTCCTTGGATCACATCCATGGGCCCTAGAACACATCTAGGGACTTACATAATCAAACCTCTTGGTCCTTGACCAAGAACCCCAACAATACACTGGGGGGCCTCACTAGAGTCTTTTTCCATGGCTCTAACTACTTGGTCTCAGACCAAGAACGCCAGAAGTGCATTAGGGGCCCTAGATCATAGCTAGGGTCTTTTACATCCTCCCATAGAATGGATCTTTTAGCTGCTTAATTTTAACACTCCCTCTCAGCAACACTAATCTTGTCTCAAAAGTACACAAACTTTTTCAACGACAGAGGCTTGGTCAAAAATATCTATAGTTTGTTCTGCCATCAGAATATAATGAATATTGAGAATGTTCTTATGCACTATGTCCCGAACATAGTGATATCTCATCTTAATGTGTTTCATTCTGTCATGAAAACACATGAATCATAGAGATCTTTAAACAACTTTGGTTATCACAGTTAATTATTGTGGGTTCCAGCTCAACACTGAATAAGTTTGAGAGTAGCTTCTTGAGCTAAATTGCTTCTCTACTAGAAATAATTGCATCGATATATTCTACCTCTACAGTGCTTTGGGATATGGAGCCTTGATTCCTGTTGGACCAGGATATCATAGGTGAACCCAAACTGAAACAATACTCATAAGTACTCTTTCGGTCCACTCTACTTCCCATCCAATCTGAATTTGTATATCCATGAAGCATTACACCTCCACTGGAAGTGTATCTGAGCCCATAGGCTATAGTCCCTTGGAAATATATGAGAATATTCTTAACAACAACCATATGAATATTTTTCAGTTCACACATGAACTGGCTGAGGGAATTCACTGCGTAACAAATGTTTGGTCTAGTAGATACATCAAGGACCCAACAATCTGATGATATACAGTAGGATATTCTGGATCTGAACTTGTATCTTGATCAAGTAACTTCTTGAAGTTAGAAATCATAGGTGTGGTCATGGACTTACAGTCCAACATCCCAAATCTGCAAAGCACATCGGTTGCATACCTACTTTTTGAGAGAAAGATCTCACCATGTTTCTACCACACCTATAAGCCAAGAAAGTAATGCATAATACCCAAGTCCTTCATTTCAAATTTTGTTGATAACTCCCTCTTAGTCTGAGCTAAAATATGTTCCTCTCTAGTAAGGAACAAATCATCCACCAAGATAACAGGATGATTCTTCACAATATTTATATAAATATTAGAATTTGCTATGCTCTTGGAGAACCCAAGACTCTGAAGAAAACTATCAATTCTTCCATACCAAGCTCTCAGAGCTTGTTTCAATCCATACAAAGCATTCTTGAGTTTTTGGGATTCTTTCGTATGGATCATGAAACCCTCAGGCTGCTCAATATAAACCTCTTTCTCAACTTCACCATTAAGAAATATAGTATTAACATCCATTTGGTGAAGTTTCCAATAAAAAACTTAAGCAATAGAGATGATGATTCTAATAGAGGTATACCTGGAAACATAAGAAAAGATCTCATCTTAATCATCTTCCTGAGATAAACCACGAGCCATAAATCTAGTTAACACTGCCATTTGTTGCATGCTCTATTTTGTAAATCCATTTAGAGGTTACTATCGATTTTCCTTTAGGTCTTAGGACCACTTCCCATACATCATTCTTTAAGGCATCCTTCCACACTTTATGTTTGGCAACTTCTTCAAAAAGGAAGGTTCTAAAGGTACCTTATATTGTTTCAGACTTGAATATTTATATTGTTTATTACTTTCTCTAAAGGTACCTTTAGGTGTTACATGATTTTCTGCTTTCTTTAAAAATGGCACCAAGCTGGCTTCCTTTTGGCAGGAAGTTTCTCTAAGAAAACTCAACAGAATCCCTTATGGGATCCACTAAAGGATTTTTGGCCTTCTCCCTCTGCTCATCTTAAATTTGTGAACCTAAATGTTCTAAAGATGGAGCTTATTGTTGCCTTATATTACAGGGAAGATCTCTAGAAAGACAAAAGGAATCTTCCTCATGGAGAGTCACATATCTACTGACCTCTACATACATTCAATATGATTTTGAGGTTTCACTGTATCCCACAAAAGTGCCTTTATTTTCAGAGGGATATAATTTATTCCTCTTTTCTAGGACTACCAATATTATCAAGTGATCGACTGAAGGATTCTTACCCATGAAGACTTCTTTTGGAGTTTCTCTTCCAAGGCTTTATGAAGAAACTGTCCTAAATATAGACAACAATACTTGCATCTTTGGCCCAAAAGGACAACGGAAGATCTTGATCATAGTTCTAGCTGCCTCATAAATTATCTTGATCTTTCTTACTGCAAACCCATTCAGCTAGGAATTGAAAGGCACTGTCAACTCCCTCTTAATCCAAAAAGCTCGGCAGAGATCATCATAATTGTGGGAGTCAACCTCTTTTCCAATACAGGATATGTCTACCCGTCTGATTTAAATTGTTAAAAGATTAATTCTGATCTCAGTGGTACATCTTTGTGTTACATCATGCGTATTAAAATCAAAACTAGAAATCCGCTTGAAGTTACTGGAAACAAGTTACAGTTCAAGAATACAATCTCAATAAAACTCCAAAAGGGAAAAAACTAGACATGAACACAGTTTATGTTAACAGTTTCCAGAAGTTGTGTGGAGACACAATGTTACCATTCAAATTACTTTAATGATGCCAGAGAAAAATTAAATATGTTTTCACATGATCACATTTCAAGAGATAGCAAGTGGAAGCATGACAAACTTATATTAAGCTTGAAAATGCAGTTTATCAATGAGTGTGGATAAGTTCATTATCCATGTCATATGGTCAAGTTCAATTTCTAATATCTACCAAGCCATTGATGCTTAGAAGATCCAGCTCATTGTGAGTTGACACCAAATACCATGAAAGTAGATCAAGGAGCACTTCTTAATAGTGTTAGTGAATATAAACTCAGAATTTGTTACCCACGGATTTAAGACAAACCTTAAGACATAAATCAAACCTCTTGCAATCCAAACCTTAATGTTAAATGGATTTATATTTCTTTGTAATGACGGTTTTAGGAAGAAGTCTTAAGCACAAGTTATTGGAAACATTTTGTTGCTCATAAAGGTAGTATCTATAAAGGCATCATAATCTAGTTTTCCCAAGCAACTATTTCTCAAAGTTTGGTAAGAAAAGATTCTATAATCTACATACAAATTGTTCTTACTCAGAATTCCAATGACCAACAAGCTATTGAGAAATTTGAATAATCTTGAGTAGACCTATAATTGCATTGAAAGTGTTTTAGTGACAAAACAATATGAGATATGTGAAACTTCAATCAAGTTACGAAAATTCAAAATACTTATCTCAAGTTAAGTTTCCAATTTTCATTATTTGGTGAATTAGCTCAAGATTTCTAACATAGACAAATATATAATGTTAGTCGCCATTTATATCTATCAAAGGATGATAAAACAACTTATTGGTTGATCTAAATAAACAATCCCTTAGGTGTGGATCTATGCAGTATCAAAAGTCTTCCACAATTGAGCTCTTTTCATGCCCTAAGCTCTGATACCATGTTATAATTTAAGGGGAAAATGAAAAACATAAATATCTTTTAACTTTTCATTACAACTGAAGTTAGGATTAGCCATCAAATTATAATTTCTGATATGAATTCAACAACATAAATTATTATTACTAAAACATGAATAGATTTGATCACTAACAAAGAAAAAATTAATTATGAGTTTTAACTTGAACAAAAACATTTGAACATTAGAAAGAATAAAATATGAACATTACCTTAGACAATACAAGGAACATATGTACTTGTTGTGCAATTGTCCTATTTTCTGTGTGCTCAGAAATATCTAATAATGGTCATGGATCAAACCCTCAAGGGTTTGATCTCATCATGATCTAGGTGGACAATTATCCAAGAAGAACAGGGTAGAACTAAAAGACCAATCAACATAGATATAAAGGTTGATATAAAACCCCAATGAAAAAGATAGAGACTGGAATAAAAACCCCCTTAACAGTCCAAACAAAAATTGTCAAACTGTAAGGACTACTACAACACTTTGGGTAGCTTAGAGTAGTAGACTTAGGGATGTATTAACATACCCTAGATTTTGTAAACAATAGGTGAAAGTAGCAGCATAGGAAGGACACCAACAATAGTCAAAGAGGAGATACAAGCATCCTAGAGAAGAGCTAGGAGGAGGCCGCAACAACTTTAGTAGCAAGGAGAGAGGACCAAACCAACAAGAGGAGACCAAAATGGGGCAGCCATACCCTATAACAACATATGAAGACTCCCAAACAGCAAGAAGAGAAACCAAGGAGGATTAAACCCTCTATCAACAAAACATGTTGGAAGATTGATTGTTGTCATTGATGTCAACCCTAGTCATTGGTTTTGGACTGCAAGATTGATGAAGGTATTTGGACATGAAGGAAAATGTACATGCAGAAACAAAACCTATGGATGGATAGTATACATCATGTTATTTCCAGTGGTAGGTGGCATGTCAAGTGGATTCTCATGTTTGAGGAGAAATGAATTTTTGAAGATGACAAAGTGAATTGAAGAAGGAAGTACATGTAGGCCCTGAAGATAATTAAAAAAAAGAATTACAAAATAAGAAAGTGCCAGGTCAGCCCTAATGTTAAAAGGAAGTGACATAAATGGTATAAATATATATCATTATACATTACTTTGATACACAAGTCGAAATTTAGAGGAAATCAGAAGTAAAAAAGGTCAGATTTCAAGGGAGGATGAAGTCTCTTGGTGATGTGTTCTAAGGTATGTTATTTACAGGTCATCTTACCATTTTCGCTATAACGTTTTTTTTAGAAAAAGTAAGATGGTGAAATTTCTATGGTATTTATAAGACATATCAAGGTACTTGTGGTAAAATTTTCAACTCTTTATTTGCTATAATTATGGGGATACACTCTATGGAAGATAGGGTTTTGATCGGTCCTGAAGCTAGTCAATAAACATGTGTTCCGGGTAAAACAGGCATAACTTCTTCATAGAGAATCCAAATGAAGTGGGACAAATTTCATTGGAAATAATACAGACTTTAGTTTCTTGTGTGAGAGTTTCATAATCATATGTTAAAAATTGAGCATGGGGCATTATGTACAAGTTCGCTCTCCTAAATAAACCAAAATTGAATAAAGTCTACCATTCTTTCTATAACTTCTTTCAGGGGAGGATTCAAGGAGTGAAACTTGGAGGAGTTTCAGAGAATAAATTGAGTAATATTATCTATAGTATCAAATTATTTCAAGAATTGAAGAATTACAGAATTTGAAAAAGTCTCAGGAAGCATTATCAGGCTCTATGTGCTGGTTGGTTGATGGTGATGATTTAATGTAAAGTTTTATTATCTCTCATATATTCTTGGGTGGAAGGAAGGGGAAAGGATGGAGAGGTCAACCCTCTCTTTATATTGGAGGATTGTATATTCCTCTTGGAGGTATATCTCTCCCTTTATATTTGGAAACTGTAGCTACCATTGGAAGTCATTACTTCCCTTGAACAATAACTATTGATTATTTCTCTTATATTATGCATGTTGTATTGTGGTGTATTGGTGTAACTCTTATAATATTGTTCATTTCTCATTGGATATAATTGAATGGTTTAAGTATAAGTTGAAAAGGTTTTTAAATTGTACTTGATACTGATTCATCCCCCTCTCAATATCAACAATTGATATCAGATTGGGTTACCTTCAGTACAGTTTAACCACTGGAAGGAAGATCCTAAGAAGAAATGGAAGACAAAATTATAAATGGGATTCCACCATTTGATGGAAGCAATTTTGAATACTGGAGTAATAGAATGGAAACTTACTTGAAAAATCTTGGGGCAGATGTTTAGTTCTCAATTGCTTCAGTATACAATGATTTCAAGAAACTAAAGACTGCAACTCGGAAGGAAGAAAAAAGGAACAAAAAATTGGTAATAGATACCATCATGGATGGATTGACAGATTCAGTGAAATCCAAGGTCGGATCATGTGCATCATCAAAAGAGCTTTGGGACAAGCTACAAGACCTTTATGTAAGGGAAGAAACAGAAGAACAAGAAGAAACTGAAGCAAATTACAACATCTCAGATTTCAAAGAAGCAAATAGAGGTCAATTCTTTTGCTTTAATTTTGAAGGAGTAGGACATGTTGAATTTGAATGTCCTCATCCAAGGATTGAAAGAAATGACACTGAAGAAGAAAATTCCAATGAAGAAGAAAAAAATCATGAAGAAAAAATTATTCATCAAGAAGATGAGAATCTTAAAAAATTGAAGCATGTTGAGATTGAAAATAGCAAGCTCAAAGACACACATAAAAAACTAAGAAGTGAATTGGGTAGTTGTGAAAAGACAGTTGTAAGATTGAAGAAACAATTAGAAGACTTTGAGAAACTAAGAGAAGAAAACATTTCCTTGAAAACTCTACTCGAAGAAGAAAGAAGAATAGGAGAAGCAAGAAATGTCCAAATGATGAAGAAAGAAGAAGATTGTGAGAAACTTGAATAAGAAGTTGTCTCATTGAGGAAGAGCTTAAGAAACTCTCAAGTTCCAAAAGACTTAACACATCTTGGAGGCATGGGTGAAACTTCATACAAATAAGATGCAAATAAACAAGAAGCTTGAAGAAAGAGCTACACAAACAGTTGATGAGAAGTGGACCAGGATACCAGAAAGAAGGAATGATTACAAAAGGGATAAATATACAAGAAGACCTCCTACCTTCATGAATCAAAGAAGATTCAATCAGTATGAAGGAAACTATAGAAGAGTAGATGATGGACCCAGATGGACTACATCACAAAGAAGGCCACTTACTCTAAGGTATCAAAATTTCTTTCTTGGTCAATGTTATACTTGCAAAAGATTTTGACATAAGGCAATTAATTGCAGAATTAATGAAAGGAACAAATACGCAAGAAACATAAATGGTGTAAATAGAAGATATGGAAATAATCATGGATTTGTCAACAGAAGTTATAATTCATTTTTCTCATTGATGGAAAAAAATATTGTATGCTACAAATGTAATTATCTTGGTCACAAAGCACGAGATTGCAAATATATGAATGAAGATGTCCCTATGCCAACCACATTATGGAGAAGGAAAGAGATTCCAAACAATGAAGATTTTCGAATAGCATTAACCGCTGAAGAATGTAAAGAAGAAGATGAATGGTACATAGATAGTGGATGTTCCTCACACATGACCAGGGATCAAGAAAAATTCATCAGCTTGAAGAGAAAGGGTGGCAATGTTGCATTTGGAGATGACTCATATGCCAAAGTACTTGGAGAAGGTGTAGAAGAGATTGGAAGAAAAAATGTAAAAGCAAAGAATGTCCTATTGGTTGAATAATTGAAGCATAATCTACTCAGTGTTAGTACAATGGGGATCAAGGATACACTCTTACGTTTGACTCCCGAAAATGTAAAATTAGAGAAAATAACTCAGGAAGATTAGTTGCAACTGCAACAAGAAGACTGAACAACATATACATCCTAGACATGAAGAAGAGAGAGAAGACAGAATCCACCCAAAAGGATTCCAAGGAAGAAAAAATCTCAAAGAACAAAAATAAGGATGAAGTATTATTTAGTGCTAGATGTTCAGGGGGGAGTAGCCCCAAAGAAGAGAGTTACATTTTTCCATTAAGCTCAAGGGGAGAAGTCCTACCCTTTTCCATTGATGTCAAAGGGGGAGATAAATTAGGATCATGATGATAGGGGGGCATGAGTGTTGCCACCAATGACAAAGGGGGAGATTGTTGGAAGATTGGCTGTTGTCATTGATGTCAACCCTAGTCATTGGTTTTGGACCGCAATATTGATAAAGGTATTTGGACATGAAGGACAATGTACATGCAGAAAAAAAAATCGATGGATGGATAGTATACATCATGTTATTTTCGGTGGTAGGTGGCACGTCATGTGGATCTTAATCATTGAGGAGAAATGAATTTTTGAAGATGACAAAGTGAATTGAAGAAGGAAGTACATGTACGCCCTGAAGATAATTAAAGAAAAGAATTACAAAATAAGAAAGTGTCAGGTCGGCCCTAATGTTAAAAGGAAGTGACATAAGTGGTATAAATACATATCATTATACATTCATTTGATACACAAGTCGAATTTCAGAGGAAATCAGAAGTAAAGAAGGTCGGATTTCAAGGGAGGATGAAGTCTCTTGGTGATGTGTTCTAAGGTATGTTATTTACGGTTCATCTTACCAATTTCGCTATAAAAAAATTTTTAGAATGATTCAGATGGTGAAATTGATATGGTATTGAGAAGACATATCAAGGTACCTGTGGTATAATTTTTAGCACTTGATTCCCTATAATTATGTAGATACACTCTGTGAAAGATAGGGTTTTTGACCAATCCTGAAGCTAGTCAATAAATAGGTGTTCCGGGTAAAACAACCATAACTTCTTCAAAGCGAATCAAAATGTAGTGGGACCAATTTCATTGGAAATAGTATGGACTTCAGTTTCTTGTGTGAGAGTTTCAGAATCTGATGTTAAAAATTGAGCGCAGGGAATTTTGTACAAGTTCGCTCTCCTGAATAAACCAGAATTGAATAAAGTCTACCACTTTTTCTATAATTTCTTTCAGGAAAGATTCAAGAAGTGAAACTTGGAGGAGTTTCAGAGTACATTGAGTAATATTATCTACAGTAGCAGAATATTCCAAGAATTAAAGAATTACAGAAGTTGAAGAAGTCTCAGGAAGCATTATCAGACTCTATGTGATGGTTGGTTGATGGTGATGATTTAATGTAAAGTTTTATTATCTCTCATATATTCTTGGGTGG
>JZKD02S0065638.1:680667-698098 GCA_000966675.3 Picea glauca
TTTGACCTTTTGGGGCTTCTAGATGACATATGAGGGTCCTCCAACTTCGTAAGGCCATAACTCTCAAATCGTGAGGAGTTATGTGACGTTTCACATACCACCAGAAATGGAATGAAAATTACTATCCATATAGAATAGTATTATCTAAAAATATATCATAACTCATATCTTTATCCATCAAACAAACTTGGGTCCATTACCCAAACCTGAGGTCTCGAACTTCTCATGGCCATAACTCTCTAACCATGAGGAGTTATGAGACATTCCACATACCACCAGAAATGGAATGACAAGAACTATCCATATAGGATAGTTTACCTGAAAAATTCATTGTCCTTAATCTCATTATTCCACAATTAATCATGGGTTCTCTTACTCTACAAAGCATCTTCACGTGAGGGCTTTCACCATAAGGGGAACACTTTGGAGTTCATCCACCTTTACTTCTTATCAACCATGAAAAGAAAATAATGAGTCATCTTTACATCAAACAATCTTGGGTTCACTACCCAAACATTTTTGTTGCAGGGATTTCTTCAAGGGTTGACATCAATGACAACCAACCTTAATCAACAATCCTAGCATAAGAGGAAGGTCAGTGATGTGGTCATGTCCTTCTTCGTAACTTCTCCTAGGTCTCATGGACCATCCTGGGAGAGAAGAAGATCACACATCATCTCGTTTTGGTACTTAACCAAGAACCTGCCTGGTCCTAGAGCAGGATACCCCAGAACACATCTGGGGGCCCTAGGTTACAACTAGGGTCTTATCCACCAAGGTACAAAACCAAGGATCAACCCAAGCACTAAGCAAGGATTCCCTGGAACACATCCAGAGGTCTTAGAACACATCTAGGGACTTATATCATCAACCACCAAGGTACACAACCAAGCATCAATCCAAATAAAGATTCCCTGGAACATGTCTAGGGGCCCTATAACACATCTAGAAACTTATATCCACCAAGGTACACAACCAAGCATCAATCCAAGCACCGATCAAGGATTCCCTATAACACATCCAGGGGCCCTATAACACACCTAGGGAATTAAATCATCAAATTTTTTGTTCCTTGACCAAGAAACCCATCAATACACTATGGGCCCTTACTAGGTTCTTTTTCCATGGTTCTAACTACTTGGTCCTAGACCAAGAACCCTAGGAGTGTACTGGGGGCCCTAGATATCAGCTAGGCTCTTTACCATCCTCTCAGAGAATGGCTCTTGCAACTGCTTAATTTTAACAGGTCATAAACAAATTTTGTTAGGGTGTTAGAGACATTTGTATAATGATATTTATAAAATAAAGTGTTATCTGTAGCCTCATGGTTAGATGGAGGGTTGCATGGAAGAGAAGCAGTGGAAGGATTGGACACTGAGTGGCTTCTTTGGTTTCCAGTGGGATATCCTCGAGGTTGGTTAATAGAGGATTAGTAATGCAAGCTTCCTTGATGATTAAGGTGGGCGATATCCCAAATATGTATTTATGTTGATTTATGCAAGGTTTTCTTGACCAAATTGTTTTGGATAATGAAGATTCACATTGGACACAACTTTCAATCTATAAACCTTTTACCTTCTGACATAGAATTCATTATGGTCCTGTAAATACCTCCTGCTTGAAGGAAAACTCTCTGTAGAATACCAAGGGGGAAAATAGGAATCTTGTTTTAAGTGAGACCAAAAAAAAAAAAATATAACACTTTTTATGAATTCTTCATACTTTTGGAATGTTACGTTAACCTTGACTCAAGGAATGAGTCAAATGCGTTTAGTCTATAGTGGTGGTTTTGGGCCCATGGTGTTGTGCCCATAGTATTTCTCTACCTTCTTCTATGAGAGCCTATATATATGTACTCTTTCTCATGCACAAGGAGAACAAGAGTTGAGTTGAAGCTTGATGTATATATTTTGCTAATAAATGAAAGCTATTGATCCTTTCCGTGTGGGTTTTCCTAGTACATTGCTAGGTTTTCCACATAAAATTGTGGTGTTTTTATTCTTGTTTATTTCTAAACATTTTTATTATGCTTGGTGTTTTTATCATGAGATATGTTTAAGTTTATTATCAATTGTTGTTTATTTTATAACAACTGGTATCATAGCAAAGTTTTTTTTGGATATTTGGTGTGTGTAGGGTTCATTTATAGGTGGCTACAATGGAGTCGATGATAAACATTAAAAAACTTATCGGGGTAAACTTTGAAATATGGAGGTAAAAAATGGAAGATATATTGACCCTAAAAGATCTGGAATTTTCGAATGAGGGAAAATCAAAGAAACCCTCATCGATGACCAATGAAGGCTGGGAGAAGTTAGATTGAAATACAAATGCCATTGTCTGACAGTATTTGGAAGACATGGTATACTTACAAGATTCACAAGAAAATACAGTTGATTCACTATGGAAAAAGGTTCATGATTTATATGAATGAGACACAACAATCAACAAATTATTTTTGATGCAGAGGTTGTTTAACCTCAAAATGAAGGAAGGGAGCCCAGTAGTTGAACATTTAAATAAGTTGCACATGTGATCCAGATTTATTTTCGGCATGAAATGAGAGCGGAGATATAATAAACAAATGCATAGAGATATCACAAATATTCAATAATATAATAGAAATGTATTAGAAATGCAACCATAAACACAAATATATAGTAATATATGATTTCTATTAATGAAAGAAATGTATAGAGATTGTAAAAATATGGAGTGAAAGACTCGCTAGAATGGTGGCAACTTATCTTTGAGAAGAGATGTGACGGCTACTCGCATTCGCAAGAAGATGATTACAATGAGGCCCTGAAGGCCTTTTTACAATAAACAGGAATGCCAAAAACCCTAGACATCCAAAAGCCTAACCCTAGGAGATGAAGCGCCAAAATTCATGTGGGCCTCGTTTGGGTAAGTTAGTACATCAACTTCCCAGAGTCGTAACATTTGCATACGATCTCCATTTTAGGAGTATGATATCCCATTGGAAAGGTATCGTCGATGAGATTAATTTTGGGGGCTCAATCATGCCTTTGGCAATCATTGAGAATATCAATCCCAAAAAAACTTCATTTAGGCCCTCAAAATGGCCCTAGAAGTTAAAAACTGCTAAAAATAGTAAATTGCCAGAAAATTGTTTTGAGCTAGTTGGAAAAGGTGGGTGGCCGCCGATATCCACCTGGATCAATATTCCCTCCTTAGGAAGCAATGGTATCCATTGCGTTGAGTGTCTGGGGGAAAGAAAAAAGCGTTTGTTGAATCTGAATCTTGGTGAGTTGCTTGCCTTGCTGGAGACGTTGTGTTGCTCAGTTTGTGGAAGGATATCACGAGCATATGGCTGGAAGGGTTGGACATTTTTAACCAGTATAGATACATGAGATTATTTTGTGCAGAAGGAATCTTTACACTTTGCTACAATCTTGTCGACCTGATTCTATTACATAGAAGGTGCTTGGGCCGAGGCTGTAGTGGTTGCAGTATCATTTTGTTCATATTTTGAATAGATTGTGAAGAAGTTGAATTTTGTAGTATGAGATACTACCTTGTAGCACTTTTTAGGTGCAACAATAGTTGGAACTAGCTCTGTTATTCTGTAGAGATGACCCCCCCAGAGAAACAATGAAACTGCGAGGTCGAGACTCATAAACATCATGGTGCTTCCACATATATGGTTGGCCCAAGAGAACATCATAGACATACAGTGGGGAAACATCACATAATACCTCATCCTTGAAGGTTTGGATGTCGTATGACAATCGACACTACTCGCTGACACGAAGATCTCGTCCTTGGCGAAGCCACCCGATGTTGTATGGTTGTGGGTGTGGTGTTGTCGACAATCCCAACTGTTTGACGACCTCTACTGAGATAAGGTTCTTCTGGCTTCCGCTATAAACAATAAAATGTAGTGGGGTCCCCTTCACCCACATCTATGGATGAAAAAGGTGCTCCCCCTCTTCAGGATCTGTTGGTTCTTCTGGTTGAATTGTTGCGGTCGCGACAATAGCAGTGGGGTCTACGTCAATGATCTTTCCTTTACCAATATTTTCAGAACCAGATTCTGAATCAGGGTTTAGCTACTTGTCTTTGATCTTGGCCACCAATGAATTTTTTTAGTGACATTCATCGGTGTTGTGCCAAAGGATTTTGTGGAAATCACACTATTTTCCGATGTCCTTCTTTGTCTTCCTGTTACCCTTCTTTTCCTATGGCTTGGACTGGTTTTCGAGAGACTGTTTGTTAGGGTCGTCTTTTTCATACTTGGTTGTTGCGGGTTTGCATACCTGAACTCCTGTTTTTTCTTGTGCTTAAATTTCTGCTCGATTTTAACAACATATCGATAAGCAACACCAAGTGATGAGATGTCTAGAAAATCCATTTCAGTTTGGATGTATCTTTGTAGATCCCCACGGTATTTCAGAACCAAATGTCATTCAGAGTCTTTGATACCCAGCTTGGTGCACAAGGTATGGAATGCATTGGTGAACTCCAAAACTTCTTGGCCCCTCTCTTTACACAGTGTGGTCCATCTCATGTATTGGTCCTCATAGTTGCCAACAGGGTAATACTATTCCTTCACCGCATCCACAAAAAAATCCCAAGTGGACTTGGCTCCATATATTCCAGACTCCTCTGTGGAACTCTACTCCCAGTAAGTTTCCCACAAATGTTTGACATGGGGGAGAGATTTAAGGAGTGCGAAGGTGATATTTTCTTTTTCGAAAAAATTGTGAACAGAGAAATAACCTTCTAGTAGATTAACCATTTGTTTAGGGCTTCTGCATCTATCTGTCCTTCAAATACAGGAATATCAAAATTAACTTGTACCTTGAAAGGCGAGGTGCCTCCAAAGTGGCCGCTTGATGAAGATGTGCCTATTTCTATCGGTAGGCGTTGAAGGATGTGGGCAAAATTCTCCATCATTTCGTCCCTCTGTCACGTGAGAGCTTGCTCAAGCAACAGATTGATAGGATCGCCTGCTCCGTCTTTTTTCTTTTCTTCCGCCATTGAGGGTTTCTTGGGTGTGGGAGAGAGAATTTCCTCAAGAGAGAAAATATCGAGACCCAACTTGCTATACTCAGACCTCATCGGGGACATGCACTAAAAAAAATGATCAAGAACAGCCTGCTCTGATACCACTGATCAGGATTTATTTTCAGCATGAAATGAGAGCGAAGATATAATAAAGAAATTCATAGAGATATCGAATATATTCAATAATATAATAGAAATGTGTCAAAGATGCAACCATAAAAATAGATATACAATAATACACGATTTATATTAATGAAAGAAATGTACAGAGACTGTATAAATATAGAGTGAAAGACTCGCTGGAATGGTGGCATCTTATCTCTGAGAAGAGATGTGATGGCTACTCGCATTCACAAGAAGATGATTACAATGAGGCTCTGAAGGCATTTTTATAATAAACGGGAATTCCAAAAACTGTAGACATCCAAAAAACTAACCCTAGGAGATAAAGGGCCAAAAGTCATGTGGGCCCTGTTTGGGTAAATTGGTACATCAACTTCTCGGGGTCGTAACTTTTGCATACGATCTCTGTTTTAGGCGTATGATAGCCCGTTGGAAAGGTATCCTCAAGGAGATTCATTTTGGGGGATCAATCATGCCTTTGGATATCATTAAGAATCTAAATCCATAAAAACCTTCATTTAGGCCCTAAAAATGGCCCCAGAAGTTAAAAACTACTAAAAATAGTAAATTGCCAAAATTGCTAGAAAATTGTTCTGAGCAAGTTGGAAAAGGTGGGTGGCCACTGATATCCACATAGATCAACATGGTGTTGAACCAACTCACTTTGTTTAAGATTTTATTTGATGACAAGATCCAATCCCTCATACTCTTGAGCTCAATGCCCAATAGTTGGCAGAACTTGGTTGTCACCATAAGTAACGCGACACCAAAAAGTAAATTGTGTTTTGAAGATGTTTCTAATAGTTTATTAAATGAATAGATGCACATGAAATCTATGGGAGAGGAAATGTCAACTATGGATGCATTAACCCTTGGTGATTTTGGAAGGAAACCGAATAGAAATAAACCAATGTTATCCATCTCTAGAGGTAGGCGTGGAAGAATAAACTTCAATCATTGTAGAAAACCTAGCCATGTTATAAAAGATCGCATGCTATTAAAAAGGGAGAAAAATGATCAAAAGGAAGCCAATAACATCAATAATGAAGAAACTATTGTCATTGCATCAGATGGTGAGGTATTATTAATTGTTTCTTATGAGTATGCATGCATTTACACTTCTAGTCATGATAGTGATTGGATTTTAGATTTTGGAGTTTTCTACCATCTACCCTGAGAAGAGAAAATTTGGTTTCTTATCAATCTAGTAATATGGGTAAGGTTTGATTCAGTAATAAAAGTCTTTGTCATATTGAAGGAGTAGAAGATTTTCTAATAAATACATAAGAAGGTTGTAGTCTATTTCTTAGATAGGTCAGGCATGTGCCGAAGCTTGGAATGAAGTTGGTTTCAACTAGGAAGCTAGATGATGAATCCTGCCATATAGTATTTGGAAAGGGAGGCTAGAAAATTGTAAAGGGTTCGTTGGTTGTTGCAAAGGGGAATAAAATAGGCACTCTTTACACATTAAAATCAAAACAACATAAATCGTATATTATTGTTGTTACAAAGGAGGAGCCTACACCATATTTGTGGCATAAAAGACTTGGGAACATAACTGAAAGAGGCCTGGAAATCCTTGTCGAGCAAAAACGTTTTCCTGGGATAAAATGTATAGAATTTAAATTTTGCAAACATTATATTATGGGTACACAAAAAAGGTATCATATATAAGGGGTAGTCCTAAAAGGGATAGATAAATATTAGATTTGGTACATTTTGATGTTTTTGGCCCAATTAATGTAAAATCACTAGGAGGGGCTACTAATTTTGTTACTTTTATCAATGATGCATCAAAAAAGGTGTGGGCTTTCCCTATTAAGAGCAAGGATCAAGATTTAGACAGTTTTCAGAAATTTCATATGGATATTGAAAGGGAAATTAACAAATTATTAATATGCATTAGAACAAATAATGGTGGGGATTATTTCTCCAAGGCATTCAAAGAATATTGTGGTAAACATTTTATAAAGCAAGTAAAAACAATTCCTCACACCTCGCAACAAAATGGAACACCTAAAAGAATGAATCAGATAATAATGGAGAAGGTGAGAAGTATGCTTTCAAATTCTAGCTTGCCTAAATATTTTTGGGCAGAGGTTGTTCATACAGTCTGCTACTTAATAAATTGTTCTCTCACAACCTCATTGGATGGTGGCATTCCTGAAAAGGTATGGACTATTAAGGATTTATGTTACACTCATTTGAAAATTTTTGGTTGTAAAGAATATGTGCATATTCCTAAAGAATAAAGGTCCAAGTTGGATGAAAAGTCATTGAAATGCATTTTCTTAGAATATGTTGATAATGAGTTAGGTTATTGGTTCTGGGATCCTCTAAAAATGAGAGTTTTAGAAGTAGGGATGTCATTTTTAATGAAGAAAAAATGTTTAAAACTACTAATAAAGGTCTGAAGGTGCATAAATTTGTTGAAATTCAATAACAACAAGAAAATCAGCCACCATTACAAGAAGTCATTGTTGGTTGTGGAGCCTTATTATCTTCCTGATTTAGAGAGCTTGTTTCAGACTCTGAAAAAAGAAGATGAAGTTACAACAGATGTGTTGTAGGTTATACCCCTTCATTTGTTGGATAATAATAAAAGGAAGGACTTGTGATTTCGTTGGTGGACATGGTTGATATTGGGTGAACCGCGTATATCTCTGTCTCTATTGTATTGTGTATCTTCTGTGTTTTATTTTTGCATCTGTTTAATATTATTTCTCTACAATCCTCTTTTTTTCTAATAGTCACTGCTGAAAATAATGAGAAACCATTGCAACAAAATGAAAATGAGGAACACCAAGAAGAAGAACATGAAGAATAGAAAAATCAACAACCATTAGGAGAAATCCTAGAACAAAATTTATCAAATTGCAAGTCTACTAGGCCACATAGACCTTCACAAAGGTATCTCGCCCTCATAATGTATTTTATTGATTCATGGAGCTGAACCTATTTTTTTGGGAAGCATGTGAAGGAGAAAATAGTATCAAATGGAAAAAAGCAATGCAAGAAGAGCTAAAATCCCTACATGATAATAAGACATGAGAGTTGGTTGAACAACCAAAAGGAAGAAAAGTTTTAAATAACAAGTGGGTGTATCGAATAAAACATGAAGGAAAGGAAAATCGACAAAGATTTTAACGCAAGGCCAATGGTGAAAGGATTTGGGCAAGAACAAGGTATTGATTTTACATAAATTTTCTCCCCAGTTGTCAAAATGTCATCAATACGAGTAGTACTTGGTCTTATAGGTGCTCTAGATTTATAATTTGAGCAATTAGATGTCAAGACAACCTT
This sequence comes from Picea glauca, assembly GCA_000966675.3. Taxonomy (NCBI): domain Eukaryota; kingdom Viridiplantae; phylum Streptophyta; class Pinopsida; order Pinales; family Pinaceae; genus Picea; species Picea glauca. The sequence continues at coordinate 689,125 of JZKD02S0065638.1, forward strand.
CCTAGATGGAGATTTGGAAGAAGAGATATATATGGAGAAACTAGAAAGATTTATTGAAAAAGGTATAAAACATTTGGTCTAGAGGTTGAAGAAGAGTCTATAGTGTTGAAACAAGCCCCTTATCAATGGTATAAGACATTTGTTTCTTTTATGATTGATCATGGTTTTAAAAGGATAAATGAAGATCATTGTGTATACATTAAAAGAGATAAAAATGGCAATTTCATTGTCTTATTATTATATGTTAATGACGTGTTGATTGTCGGAAAAGATAAGTTGATGATTAACATGTTAAAAGAAGAATTAAACAACACCTTTGCAATGAAGAATTTAGGACCAACAAGGGATATTTTGGGGATGCAAATTATATGTGACAGGAAAAGAAAGAAACTTTGGTTGTCACAACAACAATACCTTGGAAAAGTATTGCAAAAATTTAATATGGTTGATGTATAAACTGTAGGTACACCACTTGCTTCTCATCTTAAATTAACAACTAAACAATGCCCCACTAGTATTGAAGAAAAAGAAGAAATTTTCAAGATTCCATATGCTTCAACAATTATCCAGGTAGATATTGGTGGCCATCCACCTATTCCAAATTCCAACTGGCTCATCTTGACAGTTTTTCAGTTCAACACGTTTCTCTGTAATGGGGACATTTCTTTGTAATTGTGGGTTCTGCACTTCTGGGGTTGTCCTGAAGCCCTACACAATATCTAGGTGGATAATGGTGTCCGCCCACCTATTCCAACTGGATTATTTTGGAAGTTTTCATGTCAATACATCTTTCTGTACTTCCAAGGCCATTTTGGGGACCTAGACAATGTTTTCTTGGCTTTCCATAGTCAAATTGTAGATAGAGTTAGATTTTGACAATATAATGCATTGTTCTCAAAAAGACCTTTTCAATGGGCTATCACACGCCTAAAATGGAGATCGTATGCAAAAGTTACGACCCTAAGAAATTGATGTACTAACTTACCCCAATGGGGCCCACATGACTTTTGGCACTTCATCTCCTAGGGTTAGGTTTTTGGATGTCTAGGGTTTTGGCATTCATGTTTATTATAAAAAGGCCTTTAGAGCCTCATTGTAATCATCTTCTTGCGAATGAGCATATCCGTCACATCTCTTCTCAGAGATAACGCTGCCACCATTCTAGCGAGTCTTGTACTTTGTATTTTTAGAGTCTCTATACATTTATTTCATTAATGGAAATCAAGTATTGTTGTATTTCTCTATTTATGGCAATATTTATGTGTATTTAATTGTAATATATTTGCTTTCATTTTGTTCCGAAAATAATCCAGATCAAACAATAGGAATCCTAATGTATGCAATGGTATGCACTCACCCTGATATTTCACATTCAATTGGAGTAGTAAGTAGGTTTCTTACAAACCTAGGAAATGAACATTGGAATGAAGTTAAATGAATTTTAAGATACATTAAAGGATCAATTGGTTATTGTTTGTGTTTTGAGGTACTGATACCTTGTTGGAAGGATTTACAGATGTTGATATGGTAGGTGATGTGGATTCTAGAGAATCCATAACAAGTTACATCTATACCTTTGCAAGGGCTAAAGTATCATGGGTATCTAGATTGCAAAAGGTGGTGGCTCTTTCTACCATAGAGACTGAGTATATTGAAACAACTGGAGCATGCAAGAATAGATGATTTTAGGGGCTAAATTTCACAAATGGGCTAATTTTCCATGGTTTTTCCCCAAAAAAGATTCTCGGATTTCCATTTTTTTCTAAAAACAATTCACCCAAATTCCATAGAATAAAATTATTTTACCTTTAAAATCACCAAACTTTTATAGAAACTATATAAAATCCTTAGAAATTTGAATATTTTTACAAAACTATTGCCAAACATTTTACATTTTGCATATTAAGGACTAGTAAGATTAGTCTAGGTTTCTACATTTTAATATAAATTTGCATCCTTAAAATTGTCCTTGCATGCAAGGAAATGCTTTGGATGAGGAGGTTCTTAGAGGAACTAGGTTTGCAGCAAGAAAAGTATGTATTGAATTGTGATAGCCAAAGTGTAATCCATATTGCCAACAATCCTTTCTTTCATTCTAAGACACAACACATTGATGTCAAATATCATTGGATTTGCCAAATGCTAAATGATGGGAAGCTAAAGTTGGAGAAAATACAAATAGAAGACAATCCAACTGATATGTTAACAAATATTTTTCCAAGGGAAAATCAGGAACTTTGCAGAACCTTGGCTAGCTTGATGCAAACATGATGACAAGTGTTTTGGGACTGGATCAATAGCAAGGAGACCGAAACAATAACGACAATATTCACCCAAGCTTCTATGTGGTCTTTAGTGGGAGAATGTTGTATGTGAGACCAAATAAAATAAAATATGATACTTTTTATGACTTCTTCATACTTCTAGAATGTTACGTTAACCTTGACTCAAGGAATGAGCCAAATGAGTTTAATCTATAATGGTGTTTTTGGGCCCATCGTTTTTTTGTAGCACATGGTATTTGTCTACCTTCTTTTATGAGAGCCTATATATGTACTCTTGCTCATGCACAAGGAGAACAAGAGTTGAGTTGAAGCTTGATGTATGCATTTTGCTAATAAATAAAAGTTGTTGATCCTTTCCTCATGGTTTTTCCCAATACATTCCTGGGTTTTCCACATAAAATTTGTGATGTTTTGTTCTTGTTTATTTTTGAACATTTTTATTATGCTTAGTGTTTTTATCATGAGATCTGTTTAAGTTTATTATTGACTATTGTTTATTTTAAATAACAAATCCCTCTTGGTGGAAAGGCTCAAAGGTGGATAACGATGACACCTAGCCTAGGAAGACCTCAAATAAAACTACAATGACAATTCTAACAATTGTTATTTTTCCCTCTCCAAAGGAGCATGACAAAAACACTAACACAATCATGAATTGGGAGGAAACTCACCCCCCCCATTGGTCCCATTGTAAGAAGGCCCTTGGAGCATAGGGAAGCAAAGCCATGAATTGAATTATTCAAATAAGGAAAGGAACCCAACTCCTATGGATCCATTGAATGCGAAAATCCGTTCTTGGTGATCAATGCTCCAATAGTCCCCAATAAGGATGTGGGTTGAACTAAATTCAAAAGAAGCAAGGGAAAAAAGAGGCAAAAATGAGGGACTGTGATCCTTAACCAAGAACCTTTTAAATTATAAGACTTTCTTTCTGACCCTTGTAAATGAATGAGGTCGAGATGTAGCATGTGATGACCAAATTGACAATTAATCATATAGAAGTGAATGTGATACAATTTGAAAAACATTGATATGAATCACCCATGGAACCCTTAAGCTATATTTGAAAAGTAACCCATCGTTGTATCTTTCTTTCGAAGCGGGAAAAACCTATCATAACTCAGTTGTCAATCAACAGTGAGGACAACAATCACTGGCTACTATACGTGAATGTGGGATGGCTCATCACCGTTATTCAAGGAAAACCACATAACCTGAAATAACCCGTCGATGGTTTGTAAGGGAGAAGACTTTAACTTCTATGAGATGCCTTTGGGTTTTGAGCTGTTAACATATTTCCTTATGTTCAAGAAAAATGAGCTCTTAGGCAATTATATGCAGTTTTAGGTCTTACTCCAAGACCAAAAGGGTGGTTTCAACCCCCTACAATATCCACAAGATACCTTGTATCCCATGTGCTTTATCATAACTAAAACTAAGTAAAAGTCATATAGTACCTAGTATCCCATGTGCTTTATCATAACTAAGGCTAAGTAAAAGTCATGTAACACCTAGTATCCACCTCGACTTAGCTCCATACATAAAGTTAGGCTACTATTCTGAATTGCAGTTTATCTCATATCTTTATTTCCCTATTTTAAACAAATAATATAATTCCCATATTATAAATATGTAATAAAATACTTAAATACTCCTCAAACCTTAGAGCATTTACGAAAATTTATTGAAAAAAAAAATCCCAAACTTTTACTACCAAACGTACCAACCTTCAAATCCTCGGAGTACACAATATCCACAACCGTATCTAAACCTATAACATTTACCAAAATAATGAAAAAATATCCCCAACTCTTCACACCAAACATACCAACCTTCAAATTCTCACAGGGAACAATATCCACAACGGTATCCAATCCTGTGGACTATAATTTCTGTACGATCTTCCCCAAACATAACATGCTAACTTTCCATTATCTACTGGATGCTGAAATGATTACTCATTAAAAGGATTTGCAGTCTCCGAGAAAGCTTCTGCTGCTCTCATGGCCTCGGCCATTGGCTTGAAATGCACTAATCTGTGTTGGGTTCATGGGAATTCTGCTATTTGGAATCCTCCCTGTTCTTCCCGTGGCCCAATCTGTTCCGCAGGCCCGCTTAACAGAACTGAATCCACACCCAATTTTGGTGGTTTTCTCAATTTGAGCCCTTTTCCTGGCAATAAATTTCTAAGTCCAATCCGTTATAAATCAATATGGACTATGAATGCCACCGATTTTGGAGGCGGTATAGTTAAAACAGAGGATTTTGGAGAACCTATTTCTCTGGGAACCATGCAGCTGCCATCAAATGTGGATGTGAAAAAAATAGAGAGCTTGCTGTTCCAAGTAAGTTTTTGAGTGTAGTTGTTTCAGCAGGTATTTTCGTAACTAGTTGCAGGGGCCAAACCAATTTGAATTTTACATAATTGCCTGTTTTAAATCCCAAAAAGCTCCAAAATAATAAAAACAAAATCTTATTTCAGTATTGAAGTTTTTTCAGCCCGACATATAATCTTAATTCCTCCATTGGATACCTCCTCTAATAGCTTCAAGTGTCATCTAACATTAACAGAGGGATGCAATAGGTAATCATCTTTAACTCAGATGGATATTGATGATGAAGCGAAGCAAGGATGGCAAGTCAACTGTTCTGTTCTGCACTATATCTTGTTTTATTACAAATAAAACTTGCCATTTTCAGTTAAACAATCATGAAGAAGAATATCATGGTAAGTTTAAGAGGTCTTCTGTAAAGAAGCAATGGATTCAATGCATAGGAGAACAATGAAATGGATTTTCTTAAAACATCGGATTATGGAAGTCAGCACACTCCATGACAGTCATCTGTCTTTCTGCTTAGCTCTTGCAATAAGGATGTGCTAGCTTATTGTCTGCCAGCCAATGACGGTGGAGTATTGTGATTGCAACATATTATATATTATATGTAATTTTGTTTTTCAATGTCAATTTTGAGAATTCATTCTATAGAAACATGGTAAACAATATGTACCATACAGCAGAGCAATTAATGTTGTATAAGTTGGAATATATATCATGAATTAATGTTGTATAAGTTGGAATATATATTATCAGATTTGAAATATATTTGAAATATATTGAAACTTTATAATATATATCTCAACCTATACAACATTAATTACTTTACAGTGAAATACATACATATTATTAACTGATAAACATAACTTCTAAAAATTTTGTTTTGAAATTTGTTCACAAGAAATTCCATCAGCAAATTCTTCAAGATGCCTACATATCTGAATTTTTATATCATCTAAAAAGTTTTGACTCCCTATTTAGTTTGTTTCGAATTTTGTGCATTAGAAATTCCATCAGCAGGTTCTTCAGGATGCCTACATATCTGAATTTTCATTTCATCTCAAAAGTTTTGAATCCCTATTTAGTTTTTTTTAGAGCAAAGAAAATATGATAATTATAATTTCATGCATATTATTAGCTGATAAACATAACTACTATAAATTTTGTTTTGAATTTTGTGCACAAGAAACTCCATCAGCAGGTTCTTCAGGATGCCTACATATCTGAATTTTCATATCATCTCAAAAGTTTTGACTCCCTATTTAGTTTGTTTCGAATTTTGTGCACTAGAAACTCCATCAGCAGGTTCTTCAGGATGCCTACATATCTGAATTTTCATTTCATCTCAAAAGTTTTGACTCCCTATTTAGTTTTTTTTAGAACAAAGAAAATATGATAATTATAATTTCATGTATTCTTCGAAGAAAATAATAAACGCTAAGAAAGATTAGCGAATTATAATTTCATGTATCCTTCAAAGAAAATAATAAATGCTAAGAAAGATCATGCTGCTTAATATACTGGATTTGTTGTTGTATTGGCAGTGGGGAAACAGTCTCACTCAAAGCGCAACTTTACCTCTCCCTGTTCCACTAAAGGTCAGTTGCTTTCTTCGCATCCACTGTGTTGCCAGTAACTCCATTTTTCATTCTATCTATTTGCTTATTGTGATCTAAACAGTAAATTTAACCTTAACTAACCATTTTTTTTTTTAAATCTCCAATTTTCGATTACATGAAGAACGGGTGGTAAAGGGTGCACCAAATGACGACAAATTATCTAGGCAAATTATCTAGGCTGTTGATGTCTAGTCATAGTGAAGGTCAAGGCCAAAGAGCTAGGAAATAAAAAATGAAAAACATCTAAAAGTCCAAAATACTACGTAGTTGTGAAGCTCCGTAGAGCATTTAGTATCCACTAACCCACTTATGGATTAAAACAGAAAGCAAATAAGCCCTCACCCTGTTTAAACTCTTGAGGCCATCTGACGGTTGGGGATGTTAATCATATTTCTTGGATATTGTGTCCTATCTATAATTTGATGGCTATTAAATAGGGATGTTTGCGGTTGAGACTAGTTCCCTATGGTGCTGGGCAGGCATTCATTCTCCAAGATGGCTAGAGGAATAGTTCAGAAATTGTCATTATGAGGGTAATTGCTTGTTATTATTCGTACTTTGAATGTTTTATTTTTTAATTTATTTTTAATATTTTTTTACTTATTTCACTTGAAATCTGGTTAGAAATTGTTGAAATTATAGATTTGAATTGTTAAATTTATATAATTTAAGTGTTTCATGGCTTTGAATCAATTTCTGCATTCAAAAATGCAATTTAAACAATAAAAAATTGAAATTTCACCTAAAATTGTCTAACCAAATTTCGACAATAATTACTTAAAAAACCTAAAAAATAAAACATTTAGAGAACACTATCATTATACCCTCCATATGATTAGTTGTATCCCATATATCTCTTTAGAAGCCTTAAGTAATGAAGACATATTTTTAAGTCAAGCTTCCATTTATTTCCGTATCAACCTTTAGGGGTGAATATTTCGTTCCAGTAAAACATTGAAAGGCTCAATCTCAATATCTACTATCAATCCTTACCTATCGGAGCTAAAAGGTCCCTGATTTTGGTGTGATTCTTTTTTAACAACAGATCTTGACATAATACATTTGTCATGAAAATGAAGTCCATTTGGTGTGATGAACATAAGTCTAGGCGGTCTTTATCGCTTGTCCAATTCCCGCATAGTTGAGAGGAGTGCTGCCTCTACCCACTAAGAATGCCTAGAAGAGGTCCTGCCTCCGTCCGGCTCCCTGCTTTTGAAGCAGGGCACTGTCCCCAAAGGGAAAGCAACTGTGTGAAATGTTTGAAGCTCCATTGCGACCTTCTTTTCTTGGAACTGAATTTGCAAGCACAAATTTGTCATGACCATAATCTTTTTGGTCCAAGTAAAATCTAAACTAGCTGACTGATAACCAAAGATAATGTTGTTAAGAAAAATATCATTTCAATCCAAATTGTGTCGTGATCTGTTAAAGTTGGTATTCCATGGATGGTCATCCCCTAAGAGAGCAGATATCCAGGTTACCAGAGAAGGGGTAAATGGCCATACAGTGACTCATCCTACCTCCAAGCATCCTAGGCTTTTTTTTATAACCAAAATATGTTCTTGGATCTCTAATCGCCACAAAAAGACCCAGATGGGACATACAATGACCTAAGGCCATGCTATTATTGACTAAGGACCAGGTAAAACAGGGTTTCTTTGGTTCTAGAGGGGCCTTCCAAGTCACTCTAAGTCTGTAGCACCAAGGGGAAAGCTTGGGCTTAAGCTTCTAGGCTTTGTTGAGTAAACCAAACTGTTTTTCCAAGTCACTCTAAGCCTGTAGCACCAAGGGGAAAGCTTGGGCTTAAGCTTCTAGGCTTTGTTGAGTAAACCAAACTGTTTTTGGTTTTAACTCTTTGTTAAACACACTAGGCCTCTTCCTAAACACATGGGCCTCTCGAACCCTGTTACACTAGTAGACAAAAGGGCCTCCTCATTACACAAGGCAGACATGGACTGGCCCTATAATAATGTAAACATATGTCACTGACGTGAAAGCACTTAGTTTTTACCTCTTCTGCTAGGCAAGTTGAATTCTTATTCCATGAAGTTGCTGAGTATGGGATGCTTGCTCCCAACTCTTGGATGTTGGTCAGCAGGCTGTATAGCAGGTTTGAAACTCAATTTCTGCTGATCATGGCTCTAACGAGTTCTTATACCATATTAGAATTTTCTGTAGCTGGTTGCTTTTTTTCTGAAGATGAAAGCTCTGATACCAAACTCACAAGAATTCTGGTACCATTCACGAGCCTGGGCAGAAACAAGAAGATTGTGGAGCAAGTGAACCCAATGCACTAATAGAAATTAACGACACAGAATACATTACATTATCCTCAGCAGTTCAGCAAAATTACAGTTAAGGTATGTGATAAATTTGATTCAACTTTGATTAAATTGAACAGATTCTGAAGTAACTCGCAATTCACCTTAACTATCTAAATTTAAATTTATTCCTGTGGACAAATATACAAACATTTTTTTCGCTAATTAACAGCTCCAGCATCCAATGCAACGCAGTCCTAACTATCTTGTTCTCAGCATGCCAGTAGGGTGGAAAAGTACAATAATTTGGTCCAAGCAACATAGATTTGCTGTCCACTCTGTCACCATCTAGTTAGATGTTTAAATTTGCTCCACTAAACCACCATTAATTTCTGAAAGGTCACTTAGCTATCAGAAGGATTTTGGGGACAAATTTTGCTCCATTCAAAGTGTGGCAGAGAATAGGCAAAAAA
>JZKD02S0065638.1:732333-764443 GCA_000966675.3 Picea glauca
TGTCCTCCAGAAATGTCCAATGAATTTCGTATCCCTGTCCGATACTATGCTTCTGGGTAAACCATGAAGTCTAACGACCTCCTTGAAAAACAAATTTGTGATATGAGTCGCATTGTTGGTCTTCTGGCATGGGATAAAATGTGCCATTTTTGAAAACCTGTCAACCACTACAAAGATTGAATCATATCCTCTTTGCATCCTAGGCAATCCCAATACAAAATCCATGTTGATTTCATCCCACTGCCTCTCGGGTATGGGTAATGGTTGATAGAATCCCGCATTCTGCTTCCTGCCCTTTGAATGCTGGCAAATTCTACATTTGTCGACAAACTTCTTGACTTCCGATCGCATCCCTGGCCAAAAGTATGCTTCTCTTAGCTTTGCAAATGTTTTGTCATGGCCAAAATGCCCTGCTAATCCACCACTGTGCTTCTCCTTTAACAGATTCTCCCTCATGGAGCAATTCAGGATGCACAGATGATTGCCTCTGAACAACAATCCTTCCTGGATCATATAATCTATCCATGGGCTTCTGTCTCTGAGAACTAGATTCTCAGTTGCTTCATATGCCTCTGCAAAATCCGCATCACCTGCATACATGTCCCTAATATTTTCAAAACCCAATGTTTTGACTCGGAATTCCTGCAGCAACAAACACTTCCTGCTCAAAGCATCAGCCACTTTGTTAGCAGTACCTGAAATGTGCTTGATTACAAATGTAAAATTCTGCATATACTCTACCCATTTAGCATGTTTCTGATTCAACTTCTCCTGTTGAGTCACAAACTGTAATGCATGATTATCACTATATAAAATAAATTCCTTCGGGATCAAGTAATGCCTCCACTTCTTCAACGCCTGTATGATAGCATAAAATTCTTTGTCATACGTGGAGTACTTTACTTTTTCCTCATCTAGCTTCTCGCTGAAATATGCAATTGGTCTATCCTCCTAGCTCAAGACCTCTCCTATGGCAAAGCCACTTGCATCACATTTTACTTGGAACACTTTCGTAAAATATGGCAACACCAAAACCGGTTGTTCTGTGATCTTTTGCTTCAACAGATTGAAGATCTTCTATGCCTCTTCAGTCCAATGAAAATATTTATGTCTTTTCTTGACAGTATCCATCATTGCTGTGCTAATTCCACTGAAATTCCTGATGAATTTTCAGTAGAAACTAGCCAGTCCATGAAAACTTCTCACCTCGAAAATATTTCTCGGTGATGGCCAATTTTTAATTATCTCCACTTTACTTGGATCCATCTTCAATTCATTTTCCGATATGACAAACCCCAAGTAAATGAGTTATGTCTTCATAAATGAAGATTTCCTCATGTTGATCAACAGCTTCTCTTGTTGTAGCTTCCTCATTACTGCAGCTAAATGCTTCAGATGTTCTTCTTTTGTTTTGCTGAAAATCAATATGTCATCTAGATAAACAATGACAAACTTACCAATGAATTCCTTCAGCACTTCATTCATCAACCTCATGAAGGTACTCGGTGCATTCGTCAAGCCAAACGGCATGACTAGCCACTCATACAACCCTTTGTTGGTTTTGAAGGTTGTCTTCCACTCGTCGCCTTCCCTCATGCGAATATGATGGTATCCGCTTTTCAAATCAACCTTTGAAAAAACTTTGGCTCCACTTAAACAATCCATCAAGTCATCCATCTGTGGTAATGGAAACCTATACTCGATGGTTATCTTGTTAATGGATCTGGAATCAATGCACATTCTCCAACCTCCATCTTTCTTTGGACTCAGTATCGTTGGAACGACACACGGACTTAAACTTTCCCTGATCAGTCCTTTATCCAACAGTTCCTGCACCTGCCTTTTGACTTCTTCATTTTCCTGCGGCTTCAACCTGTACACAACTTTGTTTGGCAAACTGGCTCCTGGTATGAGGTCTATATGATGACTCACACTCCTCATCGGCGACAACGAATGAGGTAATTCGTCTACCACAATGTCAGCGAACTCTTCTAGCAATTCCTTAATTTCTTCTGGCAAGTCATCCACTCTTGTGCTGGTCAAAACGATTTTTGGTTTCCTGACCACAAAGAATTGTGGATCTTCCTTCTTCTTTACTTCCGCCAGAAGTTCCTTCCCACTCATGAGAAGTACAGTATTTCTCGTTTCTGGTTTTACTTCTTTATCTTTAATTGGAAGTAGCATATGTGTTATTCCATTCTTCTCCAAAGTATACGTATTCATCTTCCCATCATGAATTATGTTCCTTTCATATTGCCATGGTCTGCCTAGAAATAAATGACATACATCCATAGGAATAACATCACAGAGTATTTTATCATTATATCCTCCTATCTTGATGTCAACTAAGCACTTTTTAGTGACACTTACCTGATGTCCCTTCTGTAGCCATGAAACTTTGTATGGAATCGGGTGATCAGTTGTCTCCAGCTCTATTTTTTCCACCATCTCGGTTGAAACGAGATTGTCTGTGCTTCCACTGTCCACAATAACCTTGCACTTCATGTCTTTGGTCTTGCATGTGGTTCTGAAAAGTCGGTTTCTCTGAGCCGTGTCCCCCACCTCCTTCTCGGGTGTTAAGAGAACCTTACGCATCATCAACGACCTTTCGTCTTCTGCGTCTTCTGCCTCAGCATCTCGCCTATGGGCCTCGGTGATGTGAGCTTCTCCTCCATCCTTCTTCCTATCTGGACAGTCAACTGCCTTGTGTCCATTCTTTCCACATGTGAAGCATGTGATGACTCCACCTCTGCCTCTTCCTCTACCTCTGGTACGAGGAAATGTGTTATTATCAGCGTATCCTCCGCCCTGTTCTGTATGCTGCCTTCGTTGTTCAGCGTGTTGGCCTCGCTGTGAACTTCCACCTCTTTCTATTCTAGTCTGAGGCTTCTTCCAGTCATCCTTGGATTTCTGAAACCTATCTTGGGCAACTGACTTACCTTTTGGTTGGCTCCTACCTCGGCCTCATTGTGATGGATTACGGCTTAGCTTCTCTTCAGCTTTCAACGCCATCTGATACGCATCCCCCACCGTTCTGATGGTTGTCATACTCATCTCATCCTGGATATCATATCTCAAGCCATTCATATACCTGGAAACTTTTTCATCATCGCTCTCCCAATGACCTACTCTGATATTTATCTTGTAGAATTCCTCAGTATACTCCTTCACTGTCATCAGCTTCTGTCTCAGGTTCTGCATTCTCCTGAACAGTGTGATTTGATAATCCCTTGGGATGAACTTTGCTTTCATCTTCGCAATCATTCGGTCCCAGCTTTTGATCTTTTGCTTTCCTTTGGAACGTTTATCTGCTTGAAGCTCGTCCCACCATAATGTTGCGTGTCCTTTCAATTTTGTGACAGCATGCCTAACCTTCTTATCCTCTTTGATATCCTCATAATCGAAGTAGGTATCAAGAGCTCTAATCCAATCTAGAAGCTCTTCTGCATCCAGATTTCCTTCATAAGCTGGAATGTCCATCTTTGTTTTCGAACTCATCCGGGCGATAGCTTTAATTAATCGCTCATTGGCTGCATCTTCGACTGCAACTTCTCCTTGTTGTTCAACTTCAACTTCGCCTTCGGAGTCACTCAGATCTCCAGCATTGGCTGTGCATCTCTGCGCTGCTTCCATATCTTCTAATCTCGCTTGGAGATCACGTATCTGCCTCTCCATTTCTGTATTATGTGCTTGTATCCCTCTTCCTCTCTGGTTCCCCCTATCCTCTGGATCAGGTGATTGTCTTTCTCTCCTCGGTGGCATGGTGAAATTTTCTCTTCTTCTCTACTACAGAAAGCAAAGAGATTTTCTCGCTCTGATACCACTTGATGCAAACGCGCCACCCAGGCACGTCCGCTCTCACAATATCTTCTTCTTCTCAGCCCGAAGAACTCCAAGGTTATTCTATTTCCCTATTGGGAAATCTACACCCACAAAAATCTTTTCCCGAGGTCTCCCCTTTACCACCGGGAAATTAGCTGAATCTCGCGGTCTCGCGATTTCATGGCTCAAAGCCTCCAACTCTTCTTGTCTAATCTCGCGATACCCGACCTGGCGATACGGGTATAGCTCCTTTCCTTGTTAGCGCCCTCTCCACATGCAACCGTGGGCTAGGCTTAAATGTTAGCCCCTCTCGCAACTCTCACCTTCGTGAGTGTGTGGGTCGAACTCTTATGCCTCCCATTGCGATCCTCCGAGATGCGATAGGTCAACGCTGAGTTGACTCCTCCTTCGATGGATTGCACTACTCGCAACCTCGCAACCTCGCCACCTCGCAGGTTGAACTGTCGAGTTTTCACCCTCCTATTCCGTGAATCTCTGGGATACGAGAATTCAATGGAATGTTGACTTCTCTCACCAGGCAATACGTGTCCACCCATCGACCACGCGGTCCCCACCTTGTTTTCCGTCACGCATCCACACGAACCCTGCTCTCGGCACTTCGCAAATCGCGAATCCTAATGCCAATATTTCGGGACTTCTCGCGGCGAGATCCCGAGGGCTTCGTGCCACCTGGATTCCACTCACGCTCTGCTATGGCCCACACTGCTCTCCAGCTGTCAGGGTATCACCTCTCGCAACCTCGCGATCCCCGTGGCCAAATTCTCGAACCTTTTCTTACGAGGTTCCGAGACACGATCCCACACGCAGATCCAATGGTCCTCCTGTGATCCCGATCCAACGGTTGTCCTTCTCTCGCTACTTCACCGCTTCATAACTTGGGATACCCAATGCTTGGGCTCTCATCCGGTGAACTCCCGAGTTTGCGAGATCCCATGATCTCTCACCACCTGTCCTCCTCAGATGGATAGTTCTTAGCCTTCTCGCCACTTCGCTGCTCGCAAAGCTAAAGGACTTCCTGTTCTGTCCTCCGATGTCCGAGTCTGCGAGATGAGAGAATCTCCTTACACGCGTCCTCCAAAACAAACGACTTTGATCTTGTAGGGATATCGCGTCTCACGATATCGCTATTCTTGCTGCACAACTTTTGGGGCTCCAACTCACGAGTCCCTGATACACAATACCACGTGTAGATCTGACAGCTCCTGTGACTCTGAATCGATGGCTCTGCATCTCCTGAGATTCAAACTCTTCGGACCTTCGCACCGTAACCTCCTTGCACTTCTGCAAGATCTAACGATCCTCAAAACTTCGCGAAATCTCCTCAGAGGATTTCGACCGTCCGTTCTTCCTTGTGTAATCCACGAAATGAAAGAAGTATCTCACTACGAGATTCCTTCGCCGCTTCGCCAACCTGCGACACTTCTCTCCGACTTCTGACAGCAACTTCCTTACACTTAATCTTCAGTAAATTCAAAGTTCTATTTCTCCTGAGCGTTTCCACAACTTTCAGAGGAACTTGCACGCACTCCTTGCACTCAACATTCAACAACTTCCCAAGTGTTGAATCTTTCCGACTCTGCGCACTTCCTGCAGCAGCAGTCTTCGATTTCCCTTTGCTCAGGTTCAAAACTGAGACTTCTTCTTCAGCCTGCGCACTGCTTGCACGGCTTCAACAACCTACTTCCATTTCTGGGTGAATGAGAACAAAGTTAAACCACTGACCCTTCATCAACACACTCCTTGCGGATGAATTCAACTGCACACCTTGCAGGAATCTCCTGGCTCAGATAGAGAAACAATTGAACCTCACTCTCTCTCCCTTTCAGACTTCAGTTTGAAACATGAAATCACATGCACAACATATACAAAGAAAATGCATAACAAGAAAGCAAACATTCATGAGCACAACATCAATACATAGAGAAAACAACACAAACCATGTGCTTGAATCAAAGCTTCCTTCTATTAATTCAAATGCCTGTACATGGGTGTTATTCATACAATATTCTCTGCTTGCTCTTTTCTCCCTGAATGCTCTCAATAATGTTACAATGTACAATGAGGGTGTCTATATCCGTTTTCCCTCTTGGACTCTAAACTATCAAATCTAGAATTTAAAATCCTATCTACCAGCATTAACTAGATTAAATGCCTCCTATCTACTAAGGACGAGGGCGTGTCGCTCAAGGTCCATTACAATACACAAATGCACCTTCATAAATGGTTCATTAAAGGCTTGCGCTACAATCCCAAAGCACTTCAAAAATTTGGATTTGTTTATCCAGCTGATCTTCGCTTGATGTGTTGGCTCGCTTGATGAGTTGGTGATGCTCCTGCATCACCCCCCCTCTATGTATTCCTCTCTATCCCTCTCAGACTCTCAAACACTATAACAAGTTTGGTACATTACAATGCAAGAAATGGTCTTGACCTAGACATGTCAATTCCTAGACCTAGACCTAGACATGGAAAGGCATAGAAAGAATTAGACCTAGACCATATACCATGACCTAGACCTATACGATGACCATGGAATAGACCATGACATAGACCTAGAGCTATACCAATACCATGACCTACACCATGAAATATACCTAGAGCTAAACCTAGACCTATACCATGACCATGACCTGAGCTTGACCTAGACCATGAATTAGACCTCCTTAGCTCCATCTAGTCCTACGACTAACCTATACTTGACCCTTAACCCCCTCCACACCCGATCCCTAAGTGACTTGTGTCTAGACCTCTTGTTGAAGGCCCTTGCACCCACATATTGGTGCTCTAACCATTTATCTATGCTTCACAACACTTTCAATCTTAAGCCCTAAGGTCTTATTTGTCCCCAAACCCCTATAATTTTTTATTCATAAAGTTGTTTGGTATACAATAAATGCTATATCCATTTCATTAAGAGCATTCACGTGCTCTTGTGACTAGAAATACTTGAGGTTGAGTGTGTTTGGCGCTCATCCATGCCTAGCAGGAATGCATGTACGTTCCTAGAATGCATGTGTGATTTAGTGCACATGTGTTATAGGAATACGCATGTGTTCTTGTTGGGAAGTTTAATGTGCCAATCACACTCCTCAACATCCATATCAAAAAACCAAACAAGCCCGACATTTGTACACAAAAATAATAAGAAAAAATAGGTTTTTGTTCTTTTTGTCTTGGTGTTTAATTCATAGACAATTTTGTGTTATTGGAAGACAATTATGGGAAGAATTTGAAGACAAATTTGTTCAATTGGAATTGGAATTGTTAGTTGTGTATTCTTGTGTAATACCAAGACAATTTTTTCCAATTGTAATTGTTAGTTGTGTCTTCTTGTGTAATAACAAGACAAATTTGTCCATTTGGAATTGGAATTGTTAGTTGTGTCTTCCTGTGTAATACCAAGACAAAATTGTCGAATTGAAATTGGAATTTTTAGTTGTGTCTTCTTATGTAATACCAAGACAAATTTGGTGTGGTGTGCTTTGGAAGCCAATTTTTCTCTTTAAACATGGGGAACCTACAAAATCAAGGTAGAAATCCCTCAAAGAAACAAATACCCATTGAAAAGGTAAATGAAGAAAGAGAAAATAAAAGGTTATGTATGTCAAAACATAGGCTTTCACAAGAGGGAAATCCAATTTCTAGCATAATAGATGTCGTTGTTGTTTCTCCTCCATCACCTCAAGCAAAGTGTAGGAGTTCAGTAGAGACCAATCCAGTTCAGACTTCTATTATACCTCCAATCAGTATCTCATTGAGACAAGTTGTTGTGGATGACTAAGTTATGGAGGATTTGCTTGGAGCTAACTATACAATAGATGAAATTAGAGAGGAAATGGTGCACAACATTTTGGTGAAGAAGTTCCTATGGTGCAACCTCTTGTTGGACAATTAGACATTCCAGAAACTAGTCATGGGCATGTCAACTCACCTCCTAGAATTAATCCACCAGTGATTGAAGGGGAAAGAATTGAAATGTTTTTAACTCCATAGTAGGTAGATCAAGAGTGCCAAAATATACGTTCATTGTCCCTATCTAGATTGAGCAGTGTGCAGAGAAGAACTCCTAAACGCATTCAGGTGGATGAAATTTGTCTAGCACACTTGAAGGTAAGTTACCTAATTGGACTATTCATTATCATTCTTATAAAATAATTAAAGAATATTTTGAACCAAAATCCAATGCCGCTAAATGTCAATTATTTTTGGCTTTGTTAAAATATAGAAGTTTTATTGTTGTTAGGAGAATTTTAGGCATTAAAATAGTCAAAAGTTTAGAAACAATCCATCATATTGTTAGAAACCTTGTGGATCCTTTCAAAATATTGGTAAAAAATATCATTCTAAATAACGTAATGCAACCTAATATGTCTTGTCATAATTAATTGTTAGCAAGATCACAAGAAAACATTGTTTTCTCTTTCAAACCTCTCATCTCATGAAATGAAATATCAAAACCCTTAGAAAGTATTCTAATATACGAGATAGCCTCGACATAGGTCTTCTTCCAACCAAAAATATGTACTAAAATTGAGAAGGGGATCTAGGGACCGTGAACCCCATATTAAACACTTTTTTGTCATTACACAGACAAAATTATATGAGAGATTTAGGACAATACATAGTGCACTTAACTTGGGCCAAATAGCTTTCCATAAATGCAAGCCTTGGTATGTTCGAATAAACAAGATTCATAACACATATTGTTGTAGATATCACATTGAGTGTGGTTATTATTATGACACGCACACATACAGACACACACACATTTTGTGTATTGCATAACACCCTTGTGCAGGATTGCTCAGTTATATTGTCATTGTCATCATCTAGAAAATCTATTCACAACATATTGTGTACAAGGACAGAGGATTGTATATTTTATCTAAAAACGTTCTTAGTTGGGACATGCCCGAGGTGCGGTGGAATGGAAAATTTTACTTAGAAAGTGCATCCATGTAAGTGATGAGTATGAATTGGGGAGAAAGGAGGTTGTCTTGCAAAGATTTAAATATGTCCCATATGATATTGATGGAGGGTAGGGGAAAAAAATACAATTCGTGACTTCCTAGGTATAAGTATGTGAATTCATGAAGGACTTTGTCGAAAAGACATGACAATATGTTCAACATGTCCATGTGGCTCGATGGCAGGATGAGCATTTTAGAATATGCAGAGATAAATTTCTTGTTGGTATTGTCTTATTAGTGGTTGATTTTGCTGAGGACTACAACCTTCAACCAAAAAATGAGATCCAAAGTCAATATTATCACTTAGAGAAGGTCAACATAATGGTCCATATCACATACAGGCATGGGGCGAATAGTAACGAAGAAAATATAGTTATATTGAAGGAGTATCACTTCTACATAAGCGATGATGGGTGCTATGACTTAGCCTACGTACAACATTGCTTTTAGTTGTTTCACAATCACCTTGAGGAGAATAACATACACATGGATCAACATTGGATTTGGTCATATGGTTTCGTAGGCTAGTTCAAAAATACTCATGTATTTCAATGGTTGTGTATGTTACACAAAAAAATCAAGTTACCACACATTTGGAACTATTTTCAGTCTGGGTAAAGGAAAGGGGAGCATGATGGAGAAGACACATGCATCAAAAGAGAATTACACAATAAAGAAATGAAGTTCACAACTAATTCCCTCATTCGAGATGAAAAATCCATTGTTGAATGGTGTTCTTCAGTAATGGGAGAAGGAACAAGAACCCGTGAATACCAATCACCCAGGAAAGGACATGTACATAGAAAATTTTAGGAGGTGGTCGATGTAGATCAATCACAGTGGTATGAATGCAAAACAATCCAAGGCACCCATGGATTCCATTCAGTTAGAACATCACACAATGCAATAGTTGAAATATGGACGAGAAAACTCTCTTTCTTCTGTGGTCCATGTAGTAGTAATGAATGGGATGATTGTGAATCCATAGACTGGGTTGATAGATGGGATCGTGTATCACTCCCCATTGATAAATTTATAACTATGGAATTATCCCAGTTGGAGAAGGTCCAATCAAATATTTCAACAGATTATGATCACGTCTCAGATCTCATACTGTCAGGTTTGGTGAAACCTTCTATTAAATTTTGAATAATTATCATCAATGTTTTATGCTTTGGTCATTTAATGGACTCACGTGTTAATACTCCATTTTTTTCAGGGCACATCTACGTAGTGGTTTCCCCAAGAGGTAATGAATGGGGCACTAATTATTGGTTGGGCACGTTACTAATAGGGAAAGCAGACCCTCATGCAATCAATAAAAAACTCCAAAGGAATTGAATTTTTTATTGGGGCGATGGTTATTAAAGGAGAATATGTGAGATTCGTTAATGTGTAATGCAAGTATTTATAATCACTTTAGAAAAAATGAACTATTCTTACTTACATAGACTTCCTTAACACTTTAAAAAGTACTTGATTAAATTAAATTAATTATTACAATGATTAGTGCAATAATACACTCCAAATTTATTTGAATACTCAACCAAATTGAGAAAAAAAATATTTCATTTCATCAAAATTTCATAAATCTATCAAAATTTTGTGAAATATTTGTTAGAACCTAAAACATCTTTGTATAGTCTTTAACAAGCATCTCCTATAATAAGCAGATTTATTGAATATTGTAAAGGTAATTGTAGTTTCTATTAGTTAAATATAAGTTATTGAATGTACAATTTCATCAAAATATACATGTATGCCTTAAGTTATCCTTCTATCTTTCGATGTATGAGTTTCTCCTTTGAACTATGAAAAACAATATTCAACTTATCATACTAAGAGATCTTAAATTGAAGGTTATAGGAGATGTTGAGTTTGACATTTCATCTTCTCATCATGTCTTCATTATCCCAAAGCCATCCATAATGCCAAAGTGTGCATTGATTTGAACTCATAAATTATTGTGTTCATGATGTTCATGTAATTTTCTCCCTTTATAAAACAATGAAGATCTATGTTTCCTAGGAATATCCTTGTAATGTTATTTTTATGTGGAATTAGTTCTTAGAAGAATAAAGATACAAAGTTGTTTCTATTTACTATTTCTAAGAGTTATCTTTTGAGAATTGATTTCCTTAAATCAATTTAGATTGGATTTATTTCTTGCAATTTCATATATAACAGAAAACAATGGAAATTGAAACACCTTGAAATTCATACATTCATCAACATAAAATGCAGAAACAATGAGATTCATAAAAAATGTGTCATGAAATGTGTGTGTGTGTGTGTGTGTGTGTGTGTGTGTGTGTGTGTGTGTTCAACATTATCTAAATTTTACATTTTTTACAAAATGGCACATCGTACCTAATATCCAAAACAATAGCAAGTTCCCTAACATAAAAAACTTCCATATGGTGGCCTAGATACAAAATGGTAGTCATTGGTCACTCATTGACCACTACCACCCTCGCCACCCTTAATAGCATCCTGGAAATTGATATTTCTTCTCTTGCCCAAAGAAGCACCTCAAGTTATTTTGCACTTGGGCATGGTTCGTCGCTCCAGATACTGCACAAAGAAAAAACATTGTTATAAATTGTTTCCACAATTAATTAAAAGACTTAAAAAATGATACTTTGTAATTTAATAGAAGATAACTCACTACAAATGGTACTGACAATAGTGGGGTTTCACCTTCCTTCGTGACCTTAATCTCTCAATGATGCCACCCTGCGTCAGTTATAAGGATCAAATCATGAAATTTAAATAAATATGCATAAAATCAATTACATTCATGATACATAAAAATTGATTATCAACACATTATCTCACTGTGAATGTATTAGGAATCAATGGATATTCGCTAACAGGTGGAGCGCTCAGCTGTACAACCTACTCCGAGGAAACATCTACTGTGGAAGCCTCAATGGATGGTGCAGATGGGAATGGTGGTGAGGGTAGGTGGAATACAGGTGCATCCAATGTGGATGGATGTGATGGAATAGGTGGTGTGGATGGTTGGCCTATGGGTGCATCCTCTGAGGATGCATGGAATAAGAAAGATGGTGGGGGTGGGAAATGATGAACCCCCATGGGTTGTACAAGTGATGGAATAACACTTGGCCTTGAAAAAGGTAACCCAAAATCCGTGGTCGGGTGCCCAAGGACTGGACTAATAATGTAACTGGTGAAAATATCAGTAGCCTTCATACATATTAATAATATTGTTATTAGTACCAAATAGTAAAATTGAACAACATAAATACAATAAATTTGATATTTAAATGAGATTTAACTCAACACATGATACTTGTGAAGCACGTGACTTGTTCATCTCAGGTGGAAATTGCTCAGCACCGCATGGTCTCTCAACCTGTAGAAACACAAGAACATTGTAAATTTGAGGATGTCAGAAAATAAATAAATTGCTATGGTGAATTTATCAAATGTGACACATACATGTATATGCAAAATGTCGAATAAGAAAGATGCCTCTACCTCTACATCGGTGATAGACACAGACACTGATGCATCTATCTGCATAGAGATTTTATTGTACATGTTTAGTAACTACAAAACATCATACAATAAAATATCGAAATAAATACACATAATACTATATAAATATATAAAAATGAAGAACATAGAGATGGTTAAGATATTAACCTCCTCCATGAAGCTTTGGTGTCCACTGGCCTCCATAGGCCCATAGCAAGTATTCTCGCAATTCGAGCATCTGTGAGGCTCACATGAACGACGGCTCTGCCCATGTGCCCTCTCCTTGTTGCACTCTGCTCTAGGGGTTGAAGGTTTGACCCCTCTATCAAAGTCACCAGCAGGAACCTCCTTCCAATATAGTGCAACAAAAATACCATGTTGCACTAGACTCCGAGTCAAGAATGATGGAGTTACATGTACCTATTGTAATCCCTCTGCAAAATGAGTATGATGAGAAGGGGGGTTAGGCCTTCGCTTGGGGGGAAGAGGACCTAACATGGGATCACGCCTGACACACTCTCGATCCTATGCAGACCCTCGACCCACCCCCTGGAAATCACCAATGTCGAAGTAGTTCACATGGCGACCCAAAATAAATTCTACCCATAATTTTCTCAAAAAATATAAAGGCACCTCCATGTTATTGCAGGGAGGTTTCTCAAATACCATGAACCACATATCCATCCATTTATCATTAAATTGTGGGTGGATACACCAGTCCATACAAATGCATTTTTTTGTTTACATGTGGTTGTTGTCTAGTTCGAGGATCAATAAAAAGAGACATCAGAGATTGTTTTGAAATACCCAAGTCTCTAACTTGGTGTCTATCCAGTCCAATGTTGTAAAACTCGAACATTCTAGCCATATATTGAGAAATATAATTTAATTGTTATTGGGCACTTAAAATAGACCTCAAAATGATGTCCAATGAAGTGGCCATGGACTTTCTGCTAGGTTCTCTTGTGCCCCTTAATTCATTTACAAGTGTTCTCAACGTAGTCAACCCCTCAACAATCTGTGTGTTTATGTTGGGTGGTTGTGGTGGGTTGGGGTTCTTCTTGCCTAGGTCTTCTTGTGGGCGATTCACATTGTCTATGGGTTCCATTTTATAATATATGTTGCAATTTAATAAGGCGTGACATATAAATTAGGTCATTTTTTAAATTAAAATATAAAATTACAAAAAGAATCAATACATATTTCTTGTAAATTTTCTATAGTTATTTTTAAAGAGGAAATGTTAGGCAATGTAAGAGGAAAATATAAATTTTCTAGATGACATTTCTCTAGAAGATTACAAATTTCTATAATTTAGATTATTTTAGAATATTTTAAATTAACTGAATAAAATAAAAAATTACTAGAGTGGGAGGAAAAGAAGAAAAAATAAGTATACCTGGCTTGACTAAGACATGGTTACAATATCTTTCCCTTTCTCCTCCTCTCTATTTGTTCAATGAAGCTAAAAACGTGTCGCACGATGTGTGCAAATGAGAACAAATCATGCCCGTATTTCGTTAAAAATGACATGATAGAGGAACACACCCGTGTTCCTGCCAACGAGCCTATGTGGAACACTGAGTAAAGATTCAGGATTTTCCAAACCTATAGCATCAGGAAGACATGTGTGATCCTAAGAACACGCACATGTTCCTACGAAAGCGCATTCCTATTGACCTCATTGACATTTTTTCATACACCAACTTCGTGCACTCACCCATAGGCACATGGATTAATAGATGGAACACCACTCATTAGCTCAACTATTAAACCCAGTCCAATGAACCCCTAGCTCTAGTGGCCAAATGAAATTCTTTCAATGAAACCAAACCCTATCAATTATTTCATCATATCTACGAGGAATACATTATGAAAAATAAAAGCGTGGGATTTATTCCTATGTGGTAGGATAACTCCCCCTTGGATCCATATGCAAGGAAGGACTTCTATCACTTGACAGAGCTC
The DNA here is from genome assembly GCA_000966675.3 of Picea glauca. Taxonomy (NCBI): domain Eukaryota; kingdom Viridiplantae; phylum Streptophyta; class Pinopsida; order Pinales; family Pinaceae; genus Picea; species Picea glauca. The sequence continues at coordinate 746,619 of JZKD02S0065638.1, forward strand.
TTGAAGTGTACTTACTAGTTCCTTCCCATTGCGGGATGGGTCAGGTTGAAGTAAGGGATACCACCTATCAATACTCTTGGTTGCTTAATCAATCAATAGGTGGGTGATTTGGGGCTAAGCCAACTCACCAAGGTGATTCAAGTTGGCATATCTCATGGGCATAGGCCCTCACTCCGCATCCAAAGAAGAGATAGATTACATAAAGTAGTGGATGTCGCGTGGGTCTGTCCAAATTTGTTAATCCTTTGTTAGATCATTTGAAAAATCCTCTAGATCTTCTTCCTCCGTTGGCCTATAAGAAAAGTACTAATTATATTTTCTTTTATAATAATAATTTAAATATATTAATATTATTATAATTTATAAATCTATTAAAAATATTATAATCTTTAACTATATTTATAATATATGAAACAATTAAAATTGTTTTAATCTTTCACCATAAAAATTTATTTCTTATTAGATGATTTTTATTTAATTTAATTTTTAATGTTATAATATTTCACTTACATTATATATATATATATATATATATATATATATATATAATTTGTTTGATCAAATCAATCAAAATTAATAAATTTATAACATAAATTAAAATAAAAAACAATGCATTAAATCATTTAAATTTATTTTAAATAAAAAATAATTAAAGACTAATTAAATTAATTGTTTCAAATATTTAATTATTTTTAATATTGAATGAAAATTACAAGTTAAAATCTAATTATTATTAATAATAATCTAATTTTAAGGTTACCCCCAATTCAGACACTACAAATTAGTGTATGAGATTGTTTATGGAACAAGGAACCGTCTCTACAAAACTATTTGATTACTAAAGTATACAAAGATATACATAACCTACCTCCTCTGAATTTAAACTTGTAACCTCTAAAAAAAATTATAATTTACCAAAAATAAAAAATACATCCAAAAACATACTTATGCGAGATCACCTCGTGAAAAACAATACTTTTTTAACTTTATCATAAAGAACCAAAACCTCATTAAAAAAACACTGACCAAACTAGCATCCAACTACTTTTACTTTTTCTTTTGTCGTGACATAACAGTTCATTATGTCCATCATTGCCAATTGAATGTAGGAATAATCTTGTAAAATAATTGGCATCGATGGAGGAATAATCTTGCGAAATAAATAAAGACTCTTACGGAACTAATGAGTATTCAACACAAGTGGGTCGGTTGCGACAACCAAAATATATGCTCGCCATGGCCGAGGAAATTTCTAGCCCATCCCAAGTCGCTTCCACTGACTCGCATTTTCTTCCGGACACTTTCCCTTGCGGCGTTGAAATTAAATTCACCATCCATGAATTAATTGGGAAGATTAATAATTTCCGTTTTATATATATCTGCAACGAAATTTTTGGGTGAACAAAGCAGAAGTGAACCAGCTAAGACCATTGCAGTTTTGTTTTCGACCAATCGGCAAGTATTCAAATAGATACAATACCACATGCCTAGTGCTCAATTTGGAAGCAATTGGCAGGTACTTTGCACTTGAGATCAAGCCGACGAAAATTTTAGGGTTAATCCCATTCTGTCGCATAGGTTTTCATCTTACAATTTTTATTATTTTGTATCCCATGGAACAGCTTAATCTGGGTGTTAAATTTCCATCCTCCTCCATCTCATATGGAAAAAACAACTACAATGCATTTGATGTCTTCATAAATCACCAAGGTCCTGACGTAAAAAAACCCTTGGTTAAATATATCTGCAATCGCCTTAGCAGACATCGATTGCGAGTATTTATGGATAAAGATGAATTTCAGGAGGGTGAGAACCTAACTCCTCAAATTGAAGGCGTTATTCGAAAAGCCTCTGTCCATGTAGCAATATTCTCTCCCGGATATGCGGAATCATGGTGGTGTTTGAAGGAGCTTGTCATGATGTTGGAGTCGGGTTCAACCGTTCTTCCCGTCTTCTAAGGTGTCAAGCTTTCAGAAAAGAAAACTTAAGCCTTGCTTAAACTCCAAGAGAAGAAAACTTTTGACTCTCAAACTCAACAACATAAGCCAAGATACGAAGGCTCTTAGTGTAGTTGGAGAAATAAGCGGTTTCGATCTAGACACTTATAATGGGTGAGACATTCAACCCTTCCTGATAGTCTTAGCTTTTCATTTGTTGGAATCATAACTATATCACTCTATATGTATGTAAGCACTTCTGACTAGTAATTTTACTCTGCATATTATTCAGTGACAAGCCGCGGCTCCTCGAAGAGGTCGTGGAAGGAGCCCTGAAAAAAAGTTAAAAGAGCATTGTATGTGTCCGAATATCCAACTGGTTTTGGATAAAAATGTAAAAGAATTTGAGATGACAGTTTTATTGCAACAACAAAGAGGGGAAGTTGGAGTTATAGAAATTGTGGGTCCTGGCGAGGTTGGTAAAACAACCCTAGCAAAAGAAATCTCCAACCGCTGGATATCAAATTACAGTAGATATTATTGTTTATTAGATGTCAAAGAAAAACTTTTAATTACCTCACAGAGTATAGATCTGAAGGAGTTGGCTCAATTCAATGAGAAAATATACAACGTTGATGATGGTATGGTGAAGCTGACAAAGTATCTGTCATCTTTACACTCACTCGTAGTTTTAGATGATGTGGATTTTGTGGAGCAGTTGGATGCACTACTTTTACCAATGAAAGATGTGCTTCAAGAAGGTAGTTTAATTTTAGTTAAATCTTGCAATACGGATGTTCTTACAAATTTAGACATCGAAGATTCATCCATTTACAAGTTAGCAAGCCTCGATCGACAACAATAGAAAGAGTTGTTTTTCTCGCATGTCTTCAGTCAGTCGTATCCTTGTTGGAAACATGCCAACGAATTTCCCATGCAGTCACATGCATGCAGTTATATTTAGAATGTGCATGCATGCACTCTTCTGTTAACAGTTTGTGTAATTGATGGATCTTATTATAATCAGTTTGTCTAATTGTTCTAGAGATGCTATATATACGAGCATACCCATAGAGGTGAGAGTGCAATGTGTAGTAAGTGTGTGAGAGAAAGACGCAACATTGAGGTGATTATGTGTGTGAGAGGAGAGGATGGTTGTATGCTTCTGATTTGGCTATTGTAATTCTCCCTTGAATAATAAGAATACCGATGATCATTGCCCTGTGGTTTTTTCCTGTATTGGGTTTCCACATAAATCATTGTGTCCATTGTGTGATTGTTGTTCTCAGTTTAATCTTGGTTTTATATGCTTTTCTATTAGAATCTTGTTTTTTTTTTGCTTCCTCTTCCCAACAAGCAGTATCAAAGCACAGAGTTGAAAGATCTGAGAGAAAAGGAGAAAATCTGGTCGTTGGAGATTAGATCACATTAACCGAGCCAAGCCGAGTGTAGTGGATCAGCCTAGGACAAGTTTTATTACACTGTCGCAGGTTATCCTTCTGGAATAGTGCAACAGTCGCAGGCATAACATAGTGCACAATGCGACAATTTGCAAAAGTACATTGGGAAGATCTGGATGCAAGAGCTCTTAGTACCATTCATTTTTGTTTGGAATATGAAGTGTTGTTTAACATCACTGAAGAGGAGACAAAAACATATTTGTGGAACAGACTGGAGATTTTGTATATGACAAAGTCTTTGACGAACAGAATCTTCTTGAAGATGCAATTGTACATCTTTCGGATGAAAGAAGGTATGAAAATTGTTGATCACTTGAATGTTTTCAATACTCTAATTTGCCAATTATCTAGTATGGACATAGCGTACGAAGATGAGGACAAGGAAGTTACACTATTGTGTTTGTTTCCTGAGTCTTTGGATCATCTGGTCACATCTATGTGATTTATCTCAACAGATGCCATTGATTATGACACTGTTGTGCGAGCTTTGTTGTCTGAGGAGATGAGGAAAAGATCAAGTGAAAAAACCTCAATAACATAAGCAATGGTGGTCAGAGGTCAATCTAAAGAAGGAGGGAAAGATTAGAAAGGTACAACCAGATCTACTTCAAAAGACAACAAGGGTAAGGGAAAATGTTGGTTCTGTGGAAAATCTAGGTATCTCAAGAAGGATTGTTGGAAAAGACAACAAGCATCCAAAGAGGACTCCACAAAAGAAGCAAATTTAGATATAGGTATGGTTGATGAAGTTTTGTCTGTCTGTTGTGTCTCACCACCTGTGTTCACATATAAGTTGTGGGGCAGTGATGGTTGAGTCAATGTGAAATAAAAAAATAAATAAATTGTATTTACTTTAGAGTTGTAAAAATAATTGATTGCATGTAAATGGGAATACCTCTGTGAGACCTGGATAGGCATGCATATCCCTGGTTTATTGGTTCACCTATGAAAAGTCTAGACATAGATTTAGGTAGATTGAATATGTGGGGGGGCATGTATGTTGGGTTAACCTTGACTCGGTGAAAGCGATAATGGGTTAAATCTAGTTTTTAGGTAAAAGAAGGTGGTTTTTTTGGGTCCATGTTTTTTGGATATCCCGTGGTATTGTATCCATGGATTGCATGTAATGAAGCATATAAAATGCTTGGTGAACTCCATTGTAAATGGGCCTAGAGGTAAGCGGTGAAGGCTTACTTGGTTGGCTTGGTCGGATTTGGTTAAGGTTGTTTGAATGCAAAGTTCGAGGTGGAGCAATGTACCTAGGTTAGAAAGGTGGGTCTGTAGAAAGGTGGATGTGTTGGCAAGTCAATCAAATGTTTGAAAATATATGATGAAGCTAAATTCATATCCATGGAACTTCGAAAGTATTGCAAGGAAGTTGGGATTGAATAGGCATGTTCAATAATGCCAAGTTGCAACAATAGTTGTGGATAGAAGTAGTTGTGCTATCTGGTAACTTGGTCACCATCGGTTGAAAAAGACATGAAGATTCAGGAAGAGGTATGAACATGTCATTTGGTAATTACTCAAATGTGAAATTATTCGGTTGTGATGCTCATGTTTTTTACTAGCACTCTAAGTAGGACCCAAATCAAACTGGTAGATCTTTGATATGGTGATGATGTTAATGGGTGCAGAATGTGGGATCTTACTACACATAGAATCATCATGGATAGAGATGCAGTGTTTGATGAATCTCCTTTTATAAAAACAGACATAGTAAAATATGAAATGTCCAAAGCATATCTGGTAGCAGAATGGTATTTGGAAGGTATTAATTTCCATGAAAGTCTCTCACCAGTTGTTAAAATCTTGTTTCTATTCATGTTGTGTTCGCACTAGTTGTGTTAGTACAATCGGATGTTAAAAAAAAATTACATGGAGATTTTTGGATAAGTGGATGTATTTGGAACAACCAGAACAATTAGTTTAGAATCACAACAAAAGATTTTTCTGCAAGCTCAATAATCATTGTATGGCTTGAAGCATGCCAGGAAAATGGTACATGATGTTTGATTCCTTCATGGTGAGCCAAATTTTACGAGAAGTGAGTATAACCATTATGTTTATGGTATACTCATTTTCTTTGTGTTATATTTTATGCTTGTTGCAAGAACAAGCATGGTTGAGGTCAACAGGTTAGATCAGTTAGTTAGGACATTGTTATGAAAGATATGGGAGTAGAAAAATAAGTCTTGGGCATGGAAATACACAAAGAAAGGAATGATGGTAAGCTGTGTTATCACAACAGAAGCATGCGGTGAAGATACTCAGAAAAATTGGTATGAATAATGTGAAACCGGTAGAATCCCTTTGTCTTTCCATTGTAAGTTCTCTTCAGGTTTATGTCCTAATTGATGAAGAAGAAAAGGGTTAAATGTCTCAAGTATTATATGCTAGTATGAATTTTGATGATTGCGATGGGGAATGGTCAGCATTTCACATGTATTTGGTGTTGTGGGTAGACACATGGAAAAACCAGGTGAAGAGCATGGAAATGGGTGCTTCAAACACAAAATCACAACTATCACCTACAGTGGTTGCAATGATTTAGTCTGTCGTTATGATTCATGAGAGTTGGAAAATAGGAGACCTACCTCAGTTTATGTCTTGCAACAATGCAGTACCTCTAGTCAGTTTTTTTCTGGACCAGGAATGCATTTGGCTCCCCAGTCCCACGCTTTGTTGCATCTTTGTCATCATGCTCAGAGAATATGGTAAGCCCAAAAGAGGGACACAATATTATAGCTTCATTTCTCGGTGCAATCGCCATGATCCCTCGCATTCCTTAACTCCAACTACCATCATTGGCCAGAATTGATTTGATTTTCCTTTTCCTAACACTCTACGCTTGCCACCACCCCTCACTGACACCATGCCTGACCTTGGAAGCTTCCCGGTGGAGGAAGAAATCTCTCCTCATGAGTTGTAGCCTATGGAAGCCACGCTAAAGCCTGGTATCAACACCAATCCCCAAGCCAGGCCTTTGGAGCAAGGCAGCTGTGTGGTTGAAGAAGAAATCCCCCCCAGTTGGTTGACAGGCTAGATAGGTCAAAAAGCCACTTTTGGAATGGCCATGGACGAAATTCCACCAACAACATTTGATGCAGATACATCGCTTCGTGCGGATATGGATGGGAAAATTGAGCATCTTCTGCTCAATCCACATTGTCTTTCGGATGACCACCTTCAGCTAATCTTTGACATGAAGTGGAACCTGGAGGAGCAACTGCATAGCCAAAACATCCTCATTCGACGCATGGATCTCATGTTCAACTCTTTGGTGGGTGCACCGGAAAAAACCCATTGTCCAACCTACGAACAAAGGTTCATCTTCACCTACAACACGGATGGGCACCCAGGTTCGCCACACCTCTAGCCTCACTTTATTTTTGCATATCAAGAACCAGTTTCAGACTTCCTTAGTTTTGTTAAATTTCTCTAGTGCATGGCAATAACCATGTTTTGTTGGCTGGTATGAGATATAGTTTTAGATGCATGATATTAGACACGTCATATTTTTAAAACATGTCATACCTTATAGTTTTTCTAAGCTTTTATGCAAGCCACCTATTCTCATTTCCCTGATGTGGCGAAAGAGGTGGCGAACTATGATCATTGTACTGATTTGAATTTTTTTAAGTAATATATACTCTTTTTTATTTAAAAAAAAAGATACTATTAATAATTTTAATTATACTAATTGAAAATAAATATAATAAAAAATTAAAGTATTCATATAAAAATTATTAAAATATCTATAATATTAATTTTTTTAAATAAAAATTAACATAAAAACACTTCGCTTACCAAAAATAGAGTCATCAATAGCCAGTGCAATTAATGAAAGCTGATGATAAAAGGAAAGTTAGCTTACCCAAAAATAGAGTCATCAATAACCATTGCAATTAATGAACGTTGATGATCAAAGAACAATTATACAAAAAAAAACTTAAAGTAACAAGCATAATAAAAAATGCTTATCACCAAACAAATTTTATCACCATCTAATGAACTTTCTTCAGTGTTTTAATATATTCCCTTACCACCGACTAATGAAATTTCTTCACTGTTTTAATATATTCCATTACCACCAACCACCGAACCTGTCCACTTTTTAACATATTCCCTAATTTTCTGCACATTCACTATCCATTATATAAATTCTGGTATTGTTGCCTTGCGTTTCCATAATAATTTTAAACTGTGAAATATTATTACAATCGCATTACTATGAAATATTATTACAATCTCATTTTGAGATGGCGTGTAATAAAAATATTTAAATATTAATATTATAATCTTAAAAGGTAGTTTAATTAGAAAGTATGGATTGGGTTTTACATTATGAATCGATCGGAGGCTCTCAACTGGCTCTGCAAGGTTTAGGGATTTAATGTTCCAGAACCCTTTTGACCTGACCTCCTCTATACATGTTGAACGTTGTTTCTGAGCAGCTCTGAACACCATAGCAAAATGGGCATAGAAGGGGGGGTGAAATCCCCCTCTTACCCACAACAAATGACCCAGAAAACACCAAAGTGCATCGTCCATCCTTTGATCCACCTTTGCACATGCGAGAACAATGCCTACAAGAAGAAATGGCTGGAAGCAAGGATTCGAATATGGATATAGAGTCCTCGCATTCAAAAGCAGCTAGGGTCTGAATACTCGAAAAATGTATCCCCCAAGCCCTGATCGTGTCTAGATATATTATCAAAACCACCAGGATAGGGGAGCACATGAATTTCATGAGGGACCATGCCCTCATAGGCAAATTCCTATGTCTCTGGCCCTCAAAAAAGGACCTAGCTTGTTGGATCAAGGCGTGGTGGAACCCCAAGGGAGACTATGAGCTTCAAATAAGCTCCAAAGTATTCTTTACAGTAATATTCTACAACTTGGAGCACAAGGACCAGATCTTTGAAGGAGGACCATATTTCAACAATTGGTTGATCTCTACCTGTGATTCTGGACAGATCACTTCTGCCCAGAAAAGAAAAACTTTTCGTATGCACCGGTATGAATTCGCCTCTATTCCCTACCTCAAGAGTTTTGGTTAGAGGAAATTTTAATGGTCCTAGGTAACACCTTGGGTAACTACGTCAAATATTTTGAAGCTACCAAACAAAGAAAATACACCTCTTATGCAAGGATATGTGTCTATATGAGCATCTCCAAAGCTCTGCTAGTCACAATTACCCTAGAATACCAAGACGAGGAATGGGCCCAAACCATAGACTATGAACACATACCTTTCAGATGCATAAAATGCCATGAACATGGGCACCTTTTCAGGGATTTACCTCTAAATACCCCCCCCCCAAAAAAAAAATAAGGAAGCTGAAGAGAAACCAAGGGAAATATTCACCTAGGTTCAAAATCAAAGGAAACAAGCTCAGAATAAGCCCACAACTGGAAACGGAAAAAAGAACCCGAATAACAACTCATTTGAAGCCCTCAATCGCCTTCCAAAAATAGAAGAGGTGGAAAAAACCCACAAGAATGCGAGGAAAGATCTCAGCAAGTGAAAGGAAGATCAACTGTCTCTAGGGCTTCAAACCCCAGCAAATCAAAAAGACCCACAGACTCACCAAGCCTCAGGGAAAGAACCAGAAAGAGAAAAAGACACGGTCATGGAAATGGATGAGCAGGACCTAGCAAAAATCGACCTATATAGGCTAGAAGAGGCACTCAACAAGAAGGATCTCCAAACCTTACTAGAGTACCAAATTAGGAAAGTTCACAAGGTGTTTCTAGATTCATCAGCAAGGGATACCTCCAAGTTGGGGATCAGCATAGACCCAAACCTAGATCCAAGAATACACTCAAAAGAAAACAAGCGACGGGGCAGAAAATCAGCTCACCAACTAATAAAGGAGGTGGGAAACTATATGATCACCTCGGGACAAATTCACAAGCTCTCAGAGAGCTCCTTCTCACACCCACCAAATTGTTAACTATGAAGATCCTCACTTGGAATATCAGAGGCCTAAATGGAAGATCCAAGTAAAGGATTCTCTGAAATTGCATCAAAACTGAAGACCCTGATATATTCATGATACAAGAGACAAAATGTGTAGGGAAAACTGTAGAAGATATCATCAAAATATGTTTGCGTAACTATGAATCCTATCAAACGAACTCAAAAGGGGCTTTAGGAGGCCTGTCCATCCTATGGAATCCTGCTATAGTCATCCTTGATCAAGGCTTCTCCACTCCAAGCACCATCACAACACACTACAAAGCCATCAGTTCAGACAAGGAGGGAATGATCACAAATGCCTATGGACCGCAGAACAACCAAGACAAAGACCTCTTTCTTCAGAGACTGGCTTACCTAGGTTCCTTAGTAGAGGGAAAGCGATGGATAATAGAGGGCGAATTCAACATGATTCTCATGCTGGAGGAGAAGCGAGGGGGGAAAAAGCGCCTGGAGCAGGATAGTGTAAAATTATAGGAACTCATAGAGAACCTCAGAATGGTAGATATTGAGAATAGAAATGGCACCTACACCTGGACCAACAAAAGATCAGGTCACCAACAAATAGCATGCAGGCTTGATTGCTTCCCCATCTCAGAAACTCTCCTTTTGGAAGGCCCACTAGTAGATTCCAACATCCTCTCGAAGGTAGGTTCGGACCACTGGCCAGTTCATCTCTGGGTTATCACTATTGCCACCCCCAAGCTTAAACCCTTCATATTTGAAAAATTTTGGCTCTCCCATCCAAATTTTCAGGAGTTAGCTCGTCACTGTTGGAGCACTGCAGAAACACAGAGGGGTACAAAAATGTATCGCTTCCAGCAAAAGCTCAAACATTTTAAACAACAGGTGTGCAAATGGAACAAAGAAGTCTTTGGGAACATTTTCTAGGAAAGGAAAATACTGGAACAAAAACTAGAGAACCTTCGGGGACAATTCATTCATGTAGGATACACAATCACTCAGCAATAGGAGGAGAGTGAACTCAAAAGGCAACTAGAATAAATACACAAGAAGGAAGAAATCCCATGGAGACAGAAATCTTGGGTTCAATGGCTCAACGAGGGAGAGAAAAACACCAATTTCTTCCACTGTTCTATGATCCAAAACGCCTTATCAATCGCATCACGAAGCTGGATGACTCAGAAGGAAACACCCTGTTAACTCATCAGGAAATAACACACGAGATGACAAACTTCTACAAGGATCTCCTCTCAGAACCCAAGGTGGACCACACCTCAACAATAGAGCGGGTGACCCAATATCCCAACTATAATCACCCAGGAACAGAATGAGGTTCTCATGACACCAATAACACAAGAAGAAGTGGATCAGGCTATTCAGGAGTTACCCACAGGCAAGGCCCCAGGTCCAGATGGTTTACCCAATAGACTTCTTCCACTCCTATTGACCAATGTTAAGGGAGGAAGTGTGGCAGCTAGTGGAGGAATCATGCAGCTCAGGCAAAGTTCTTCCAGCACTAAATTCTACTTTCCTCACCCTAATACCCAAAGAAGAAGGGTCATAAATCCTAAGAATTGCAGACCCATAGCTCTTTGCAACGTGATCTACAAAACCATTTCCAAGGTCATAACTCTAAGACTCAAGACAATTCTACCCTTCATCATATCCAAGGAGCAATCAGGATATGTCGAAGAAAGGAAAATCATGGATAGTGTCATACTTGTCCATGAAATCATTCACTCACTCAAAATCACTCGTACTCCAGGTATGCTTCTAAAACTTGACCTTTCAAAATATTTTGAGAAATTAAGCTGGCAATACATGAAAGTGCTCCTTTAAGCTTTTGGTTTCAACAAGGATTGGGTCTCTTGGATAATGAACCTCATTTCCTCAACCTTTTTCTCAATCCTCATCAATGGTGTCCCCTCTCAACCCTTCTTCCCCTCAATAGAAATAAGGCAAGGCGACCCTCTCTCCCCTTTCCTTTTTTTCATAATGGCTGAAGGTCTAGGACGCTATATCAAGGATTCAATTCATAATGGATCCCTCCAAGGCATCCCTCTTCATGGGTTACAACCGACAGCCTCCCATAGCCAATTTTTCAATGACACGCTACTAATGAACACCCCCCACCACGCAAGAAGCAATTAAACTAAGCTCCATCCTCTCCTATTTCGGCAAAGCCTCTGGCACCACCTTTAATCTGGCCAAATCACAGCTCTTGTTTTTTAATATTCCTGTGGAAATCCAACAACACCTTTCTCAACTTCTGAATACCCTTGTATGCACTCTGCCCTCTCGCTACCTGGGACTCCCTCTTTCTGACTCAGCACACAGAAACATCTCCTGGGACTCTCTCCTACTCTCCATCACCAACCATCTTAGCAATTGGACCTTTCACTCCCTCAACCTTCCATCCATAATTGTTCTCTTAAAGTCAGTCCTCCAAGCCATCCCAGCTTACCTCTTCTCATCCCTAGCTACCCCCTAATCAGTCATAAAGAAAATAAGGAATCTGCAAAGAAAACTTTTGTGGCATGGACACAACCCGAACAAAAAATGGACCCTAGTCAGCTGGGACAAATTCTGCAAGCCCAAATCTTCAGGTGGTCTGGGCCTCCGGGACCTTGGAAAATTAAATAGTACCATGGGAGAAATAATTTAGTGGAGATGGCTCAAAACACCAGCAGAGATCTGGGAAAACTTTGGAAATGCAAATATGCCCCAAATACACACCAAAGTCAACTTATAAGAATGCAGGAGAAAATTCATGGCTCCAACATCTAGAATGCAACCTGGAAAAATCGGCCACTCATACAGGAACATGCTTTCTGGGAAGTTTGCAATGGCCAGAATATCCTATTTTGGACGGATTCCTAGCAGCAAATGTCACCCCTTCAATTGGAAGAAAAACTACAATCCTACGAAAATCAGATTCAAGATCTTGCCACTATCAAAGTAGCAGATTTGTGGACAGATACCCCGAGCAGCTCTCCCTGGTGAAGCTAGAAATCTACTCATCAGGAACTCCAAGAAACAATGGACTGTGACCTGCGGCACTGGAAACAAGCTACAACCCAAAGGCAAATCCAGAAAAGCACAGACCAAGACATTCTCAGATGGGGATACACACCTTATGGAAGTTTTACTCTCGAGGAGGGATACACTCTTCAGGAGAAATTCCACAATCTTTAGAAAGATAACATCTGGACAACTATATGGAAATCAAAACTCTGGCCCAAAATCTCTACATTTTTCTGGCTTCTACTCCATAACAAGATCTTAACCTAGGACAATCTTCAAATACGAGGTTTCATTGGCCCCTCGATTTTCCATCTCTGCTATCTCCGAGCAAAAACCATGGAGCACTTCCTAAATAATTGTCCACTCAGTGAGAACATCTGGAACCAGGCCACTCAGTTCATGAGAAGAACCAAACAAGTTAAAAACAACATCTTAAGCACCATCAAGTATTGGCGCTCCGGCTCCTTCAAGATTCCTATCCTGAACAGAACCTAACAACTATTACCAGGATTTATAGTTTGGCAACTATGGAAAGAGAGGAACAGAAGAATATTTCATTCCCAGCCCTCTCCTCCAACCCTCCTCTGAAATACAATCCTCCTGCATCTCCAAGAAACTCTTTAGCTACAATTATGGACCAAGGAAGACTTCCCCACTGATCTAGGTGAGCTCTCGCTCCTCAACTCTTGGGGCTTCTCGTTTTCTCACTCCACCCCTCCTCAACAACCCCCCCTAATTTCAAAAGCCTTCAATCACGAAATGTGAACTCGCGATACAACCGTAGCGAAGTTCAAGGGTTCGGGTTTCAAGAAAGAAGTGCAAGCCACTCCTCCAACAACGTGAAGCGCGAAGTCAAGAAGAGGATCTCAACTGTTGGTTGCGGGCCATCGTGGACCGTTGATCCGATCTGATGGTTTCGGGGACTTGGACCTCACGAAACCGAGAAGAGAAATGTAATCCGTTCTATCTTCAGCCGCACGAATTTTTGTGTATGTAGATAGGCTGCATGTCTTTTTCTAAGCTTTCAATTGGAATTAATATAAGGATCCACTTTTTTATTCAAAAAAAAAAATAAAAAATAAAAAGTGTGGATTGTTAAACTTATTTAATTATTTATATGAAATTGATTAGTATTAAATGATAGTTTAAAAATTGATTAGTATTAAAGATAATGTTAAAGTATTAAACATTGTTGTAATGGAATTTCATGATATGTTGAAGTATTAATACAATGTATTTCTCAAAACTATTAAAAAATAATAATATAAAGCTTAAGTTGTGAGTAAAAATTGATTATTATTAAAGATAATGTTAAAGTATTAAACATTGTTGTAATGGAATTTCAAGATATGCTGAAGTATTAATACGATGTTGTGGGGACAGTTAAAATGATTTAATTTTTAAAATATTAAAATGAATTGCGGACCTTAATCTTTTATGGTATTTGATGTGCAATCGAATCCAAATGATGAAGGCACCGACTCCTACTCGGTCATCCAATGAGACTTAAAGTTGCCCTAACTTTCTTTATGTCCATCAGTGCCAACTGTTTTGCATATTGTAACAACCAAAGAAAAGGAATATGTGTTCGCCATGTTTACGACCAAGGAAATTGCCCTGCACATCCTTAGTCCCGATTCCGCAAACTCAGACTCACTTTCGTTGTTGAAATTGAAACTGAATTCATCTTCGACTAAGTAAAAATTGAGAAGGCCAATAGTTTCCTTTCTATATATCTCTGCAACGAAATTGTCGGCTCAACAAAGCAAGGAACTAATCCCGTTTCAGTGAACCAGCTGAGACCATTGCAGTTTTGTTTTCAACCGACTGGCAAGTATCCAGATTGATATAATACCAGATCTAGTGGTTAGCTTCGAAGCAGCTGGTAGGCACTTTGCGCTTGTCGGATCAACCAGAGGAAAATTTTGAGAGGCTAATCCCATTCTCTGGCATACTTCTTCATCTTACAATTTTGTAATATTTTGTATCGCATGGCACAGACTAATCTTGACGTTAACTTGCCATCCACTTCCACCTCATATGGCAACAACAAGTACAATGTCTATGATGTATTCGTAAATCACCGTGGTCCTGATGTCAAGAAAACCTTGGCTAGCGACAGTCGCCTTCGTGGACACGGGTTGCGAGTATTTCTAGATGTTAATGAATTGAAGCAGGGAGAGAACCTAACACCTCAAATTGAAGGCGCTATTAGAACAGCCTCTGTTCATATAGCAATTTTTTCTCTTACATATGTGGAATCAATTTGGTGTCTCAATGAACTTGTGCTTATGTTGGAGTCAGGGTCAATCATTATTCCTGTCTTCTACCATGTCAAGCCTTCGGATCTTTGTGGAATCAATTTGGTGTCTCAATGAACTTGTGCTTATGTTGGAGTCTGGGTCAATCATTATTCCGGTCTTCTACCGTGTCAAGCGTTCGGATCTTCGGTGGACGTTTGGCACAAATGGAGTGTATGCTCAAGCCCTGTGCAAGCTAGAAGAGAAGAGAACATTTGACCATCAAACTCACAACAAAAGCCAAGATATGACTATCCAAAAATGGAGGAAGGCTCTTTATGATGTTGCATAAATAAGAGTCGAAAAAGGTGAAAATAACACTGCATGTGTCTAAATATCCAACTGGTTTGGATCAAAAGGTAGAAGATTTTGAGAGGACAGTGTTATTGCAGCAGCAAATCGGGGAGGTTAGAGTCACAGGAATTGTGGGTTCTGGCGGGGTTGGAAAAAGAACCCTAGCAAAAGAAATCAACCGTCAGAGATCAAATTACAGTAGATCTTACTGTTTATTTGATGTGAGAGAAACTTTTTTAATTAACTTTTGCAGAGTATAGCTCTGAAGAACTTGGCTCAATTCACTGAGCAAATATACAGCGTTGATGATGGTATAGAGAAGCTCAGAAGGTATCTCTCATCTTTACATGCTCTAGTAATTTTAGATAATGTGGATCATCTTGGGCAGCTCGATGCACTACTTTTACCAATGAAAGATGTACTTCGTGAAGGTAGTTTAATTTCAGTTACTCAGACATCGCAGATTCATCCATTTACAAGCTAACATGCCCCGATCGACAACACTCCCAAGAGCTCTTTTGCTCTCATGCCTTCGGCCAGCCTCATCCTGTTGTAGGATTTGACAAAGTGGTTGAAAATTATTTAGATGTGTGCGATGGATTGCCGTTATCTCTTACAGTGCTGGGGGCGAGTCTGCGTGGAATAAAAGATCTCGCCTATTGGTCAGCTCAATTGCGCCAAATTGCTGAGGAAATTCTGACCGATATACAAGACAGACTTAAAACTAGTTACGACGGTCTCAATCCACAGGAGAAACAAATATTTTTAGACATTGCCTATTTCTTCATAGGAGAAGACAGGTATACCGCCATAAGAATATGGGACGGATCTGGCTGGGAAGGATGGCTAGGTCTCCGTAACCTAGAGAACAAGTGCCTTCTAGAGGTCGACAGCGAAAACTGTATAATAATGCACGACCACCTTAGAGACCTAGGCAGAGATCTGGCGAAGAAAGAACCTCCAGGATGTTCGCTTCGGCTTTGGCGTCCGACTGACAACCTACTTCATCTCTCCAGCCAATCACCTGTACGTATTTTGAAGTCACCAGTTTCCTCAATATATTGCCTGTTAAAGTTTTGAATGCTTTAGTCTTTTCAAGGATGTCAATATCGTTTCTAACGAACAGTTGTACATTCAGGTGCGTGGAATTAACATGCTTCAACGAAGATCTGGCCAATCGTTTGAGAACCCTGTCGGGCTGGGCAATCGTTTGTTTAGTATAAGCAGGTTAGAACTGGTTTGGGCTGAAGGTGATTGTTTGGAAAGTATATTCAGCAGTGTTCAGTCACCAAATCTCTTATGGCTCTCCTGGTATGGCTGTCCCTACCCTTCCCTGCCTCCTTGGATTCCAATGAAGAGATTGAGGGTTTTAGAAGTGGAGGGGAGCATATTGGAAACACTGTGGGGAAGACCTTAATTCTTAGGTATATAATAATTTCTTGACAAAAGGTTGTCGTTTGTTTTTCCCTTGTGATGTAAAAATCACTCTTGAATATTTTGTCTTTGCACCTAGCACGAACAGAATTTAACATCGAGGGTGTCAAACCCACTTTGGAAAATTTGTGAACATTGCAGGCACCTCTCCAGCTGAGGGAGTTGAATATAGTTGAATATTGATGCTCCGCTTTTAAAGATTCCAAAGTCCACAGGGAAGCCGGAAGCTGAAGCACCTTGAAAAATTTATCCTCCATGATGGATATTTGGAAACATTTTCTAATGAATTTTGTAGTTTGCACTACTTGAAACACTTGGAGTTAATGAAGATAAAATATGCGAACAGTGAGGCTATGCTCACTTCTATATTATTCAATGAAGATGGATTACATCCTTATATAGGAAAAGACTCTACCGAGTCGGTTACATGCAAGCCAAAGACAACTAAACTCTTAACTATGAACTGATTCTTAACACACCTACAACTGACTCTCACAACTGAAGCTTATAACTGGTGCTTACAAGTGGCACTTACTCCATTATTTCCAAGTCTCCCCCTTAATGGAGAATGGATTGACTTCTACACCTAACATCTACCTAAACAGTTCAGACTTAATCTTTCCAAGAGGCTTAGTGAAAATATCATCAGCATTTTCACTAGTATTACAATACACAAGCATTATTTCATTTGACTGCAACTTTTCTCTAACAAAATGATACTGAGCTTCAACATGTTTTTTCCTTGCATGAAAAATCGAATTCTTCGCAATATTGACTGAACTTTGATTATCACATCTAATCATCGTAGGTTCCTTTCGTTCTTCTCCAACATCTTGAAGAAGTCTTCTTAACCAAACAACTTCACAAGTTGTTGCACACAAGGCTTTATATTCTGCTTCAGTAGAAGACAAAGATATAGTAGGTTGCTTTTTCTTGTTCCATGAAATAACCCCGGATCCAATGCTGAATGCATATTCAGTGATTGATCTTCGATCATCCAGATTGCCATCCCAATCAGAATCTGAATAACCTGTCAACTCAACATCAGATACATTAGTATATTTAATACCATAATCAAGTGTACCTTTTAGATACCTGAGTACTACCTTTGCTGCATTCCAATGGTTTTCATGAGGTTTCACCATGAACTGACTTAACACATTCACAGAATATGAAATATCAAGTCTGGCTGTAGTGAGATAATTTAGACTACTCACCATCTGTCTATACACAGTGCCATTCACCTCCTTCGAACCATCATCACAAGAAAGTTTCACATTTTGTTGCATGGGAGCAATAGAAGACTTACACTGGTCCATTTTAAATCTCTTAAGTATTTCTTTGATATACTTACTCTGACAAACAAAAGTTTGGCCTGCATTTCTCCAAACTTCAAGACCTAGGCAGTAATGTAACTCACCAAGATCTT
>JZKD02S0065638.1:768318-783974 GCA_000966675.3 Picea glauca
CAAAAAAAAAAAAAAAAAACATGCACAAATGCTTACGCCACGAGCTCACTGCGCGTGGGTTTATCACTTCTCTTCCACACTAGATGGATTTGCACAGGCTCTTACACTAGATCTTCAAATTTGTACCAGATCCGAATGCTCACACTATACATGCACGATTTTCACCTCCACGCATGCAAAACTCATGAAAAACTTCACGATTTTCCTTTAAACTCCACGCATGCAAAAAATATTAGCGGTAAAAAATATTTGGGGTTTCAGCACCTCTCGCTTCAGTAGCCTGCAGGAAGTCCGCACCTCATGCTACAATGAATTGTGGAAATCTCCAAAACTTTCTGCACTGTAATACACAACAGACTGCGGAAATCCTTCAAGAGGAGGGACCTACGAACTTTTATAAATTTCCGCACTTCTCTTCGTGGCTCTGATACCAAGATAAAATATGCGAAACAAACAACACGGTGAGGCTATGCTCACTTCTATATTATTCAATGAAAATGGATTACATCCTTATATAGAAAAAGACTCTACCGAGTCGGTTACATGCAAACCAAAGACAACTAGACTCTCAACTATGAACTGACTCTTAACATGCCTACAACTGACTCTCACAACTGAAGCTTATAACTGGTGCTTACAACTGGCGCATACTCCATTATTTCCAAGTAATGAGTTGCTCAAAAATGAATTCCTTACCAGATTCCTTTGGGAATTTGATGAAACTCTAGCATATTGACTTGTCCCAGTGCATAAATTAGTAGATGCTTCCAAATTCCTTCGGGAATTTAGTACATCTTGAACATTTGGAGCTAAAGAGTTGTTCAGAAATGATGTCACTCCCAGATTCCTTTGGGAACTTGACCAAACTCCAACATATTGAATCGTCCCAGTGCAAAAAATTGCAGATGCTTCCATATTCCTTTGGGAATTTAGTACAACTCCAAAATTTGTATTTGGGCGAATGTTACAAGTTAACCATCCCTAAAACTTTTGGAAAGATAAGTGCACTTCAATGCTTAGATCCCTCTAGTTGTTCAAAGACTCAAGTATTACCTCCCAATGTTGAAAATAACCGGTTATTGAGACAACTAATTTTAAAATGTACAAGGTTAAAAGAATTTCCTAGTTCTATCGGAGAGCTAATTCACTTGGAAGTTCTGATTTTAGACAACCAACTGTTGAAAAAGCTACCCCCTTCCTTGGGTAGCCTAAGGAGTTTACAAAAATTGGAGCTTTTGAGCTCACAACTTTTGAAATGTTTTCCAGAGTCAATCGGTGACCTAAGTAGCTTGAAGAAATTGTGGATCCAATCTCTCAAGCAATTGAAATGCTTGCCCAAGTCCATTGGTTATCTAACGAGCTTAGAGAAATTGGTGATTTGGAATTGCCAAAAGTTGAAATGTTTGCCACCATGTGTCATGGAGTTGAACAATCTTGCACTGTTAGAAAAGGATGATTGTGGTTCATGCGAATTGCCATTTAGAAAAGATGTAGGGAAAGGAGGAAGATTAGCATACTCTGCATCGAGTAAACTAGACACTTCCGATGTCAAATCCAAGCTTGGGCTCAAATACTTAAAGCTGTGAAGAATGAGAATATTGGAGGTGTCGTTTTGTAAAGGTGTTTGTTCTAACCTTAGTATCTCAAAATCAAGGATTGTCATTATCTAGTGGAGGTTGGAGCATTGCCAACAACACTAATAAAACTAGAGTTGTGTAATTGTGTTGTATTGAGGAAAATAAGGTTTTTGTCGTAGCTGACAAGACTTCGAGTGCTAAACGTAAATGGTTGCCTTGGGTTAGAAGAACTTCAAGGAATTGAACACTTGACGTCGTTGAAGTTGCTAAATGCAGGTCTTTGTATAGAACTTAAGTGGCTACCAAGTCTTGAAACATTAACGTCTTTAGAGAGATTAGAGATTTCTGGTTGTTGGAGACGTCTTTAGAGAGATTAGAGATTTCTGGTTGTTGGAACCTGAAGAGCATAAAGGGGTTGGCGCAACTGACAAAGCGCATAAAGGGGTTGGCGCAACTCACAAAGCTTCAAACACTAGAAGTTGCTACATGTTATCAGTTAGAAGGCATATGAAATATGCCACAGAAGTTGCATAAGAGAATTTTTTAATTGTGACTGGATATGATTTTAAAGTTCTAACTTGTAACAATTGGAGGAATTGGAATAATTAGTATGTATTTATCCTTGTAGATTATAGAAAAATTATAGAAAAAATGGAATAATTATAGAAAAATATGTATATTAAAGGAAAAATAATAAAGCAGAAGGGTATGTATAATGGCATTATATCATTTTTCTTAAAGAAACTAAAACAACAATAAATTTATAATAAATTATGAATATGTAGTTGTATTAGATTTCTTGGTATGTCAATTGGGTTTAGTGTGAGTGGCTTGTGCTGAGGAGTGTTTTCCCCAGCAAGGTTCAGTTCCTGCAAGTGACATATTGAGTTCTTAAATGAGAAAGCTATTGTAAAAGCCTCATCTTTCCAGTGAGTAAAAATTAGATTCCTTGGTATCTTTGATAAAAAAATTGCATAAGCATCTCTACTTTTCATAATTGACAAAATGTAGACAAAGAACTAACCTTGTTCTTAAAAACATATTTGCACCAAAATTTCCAAACAACAAACAAGGCTGAAATTATTAAGTGCTAGACACCATTGAGAGAGAAGTGGACCAAAGATCTCGAATCACCTAATAACACCATTCTTTAATGCAACCTCCTTTGCAAAATGGCTACATGCTTAGACTAAAAAAACTCCCAATAGGATCTCGCAAAAGAACAATCACAAAGGAGGGATCTTCACCATTTCTAGCTTGAGGAAGGAAAGTCAAAGCCCATCCCATAAACCACTTTTGAAAAACCATGCCTTGATAGGAACTTAGAAGGCCCTAGTAAATAATTATCCATGCAAGCACCCGAAGTTTGTAGTTAACCAAAACCAACCACACATTGTATAATCCCATCATCCACCATCTCTCCATGTCAATAGATTCCCATCATGTATTAAGAATAGGGAAGAGCTCATGTTGGTGATGAAGAAGAGAGTATAACCTCTGAGGATCATCTTATACCAAGGGGTGCCTGAAGCTCCACTTCCAATCATGCCAAAAGGGACCAGGCATGTCTATATTCATTTTGAGCTAGTCCTCCTATAGAATTAGACTGACGATCCCCATAATAGTATGTTGGTCCACATAAGAAAGGAAGAAATCACGAGGAATCAATTGTCAATCCTTCCAAGAGCAAGCATGTGCATGCCGCAAATCCTTCTAATAAAAAATATTCTTCTTACTCAATTGTTTCCCCTGAAAATAGAGGATGTTTGCAACACACATGCCCTACACCTTCCAACTCCAAATTGGTCTTCTATCCAAATCACATCTCATGCAACTAATTAACATCTGCGATTGCACCAAGTTGGCTAGCTTCCTCCATGCTACACAAATACTCATGATAATAAAGGAACTTGAGCCTTGGAAGTTATGAGGAGCTAAATTTATGTTACACAATCTACAAGATCCCATGATCCTACTAATATGTTGTGCTGTGAGAAGATGATGCCTCAACAATTTAATTTCCAAGGAGAGAATCCCTCTAGAGATTGGACCACCCATTTGGTAGCTATAATGCTACCTTGAGTCACAATATTAAGGTGATTAAAATATTTTATTTTGTTTATTTATTTTATGTTTAGTTCTTAATAAAACATAATAAAAATTATGCCCACCATTAAATTGCAAAAAATATAAAAATAATGAAGTGAACAAAGTTGCTTACTCAAATCATTGTGAGATACGTGCATTAATATTTTATTAACTTTTGTGTCTTCATGAACATATGTTGATACAAAAAATGAATGGAAGAAGCATCCAAGTAATCCTATCTTTTTCTACCAACAATTCATACCATATCTTGAACACTTTAAGGATATTGCAATAGCTTCTTTCTAATTTGATCTCAAACCTAGAGGCAATTCATCATCTCCATCACATTCATTCTCATAGGGTATGTAGTCCACCTTCCCATTTTGGACTAGCAACATCTTTAAATGGGCTTGCATACTTTCCATCTAGTATGGAACATTCTAGATCCCACTTCATGATGTTAGGATGGGCCTTGCTACTTAAATACTTCTTACTACCCTACGACACCAAAACCTCTCGATGTGACCTAAAAACATAACTTAGATAGGCATCATATTCATCCTCATAATTGACTAAGTCTAGCTCCTCCATGTACTTAAGGATTGACCCCCTCACTCACAAATGCCTTAATGCAATCTTTAGTTTAGGTTTCACTATATTATTGTGATCTTTGTAATATCTCAAAATTATTTTACTTGTTATTGTTATCTTTTTTTTTTCTCAACATAATCCAAATCATTAGATTAGATACTATTTAGGGTATATATAACATAGGCTCCCTTAAATTCGTTAAGTATGTCACACTAGCCTGTAGAGGCTAACTACTCATTGACTTCAATACTATTTGAGTGTCATTCCTATCAACACACCATTGGATATGATTGATTGGGTTGATGGTGTTAGCGTTAGAAGTCACTCCTGGATTGCGACAGGAGCAGATCCCAATGCCCATCAGTTTATGTCACGAATAAATTTAATGGGTGATCAAATGGGTAGAGACCCAGGAAGGTATCACTCTAACTCAGGGACCAGGACTGGTATGTAAAGAACAAAGGAGTTCTTGATCTAACTTCCGTCAGTGAGCTGATTGTAAAATGAGCAGGGGGAAGACTTGGTGAGATGAGTGAGCAAGACTGCCTTGGGCATCAGGCCTTTCAACAGCTTGAAGAAGAAAAGCTCAGAATACAAGATCCTCTTGGTTCTGAGCTTCGGGGAACTGAAGGGTGACTTGACTGGATACTCCAATTCCAAATCATTCAACATTGAGAAAATACAAGAAATCATTAGAGACAATGCGACTATTATAGTGATCCAACCTACATCATCCTATAACAGCGCAACTCGACTGGATCCTCCAATTCTGAGTTGTTCTAACACAGTGTAAACAAAGAGATGGAAAGAAACTGACATTCATAAGGCAAGAAGTCTCAAGTGCCAATACATAACCAGAGAAACCAGTGCTTCATTAAAACTTTACAATCGAGAGCCTAGCTCAACCATCGATGCTTACAAAAATACAATAATTGAGAATATATACTCAGAGCAGTGTGCTTCCCTTGGCATCAGTAGGGTAGCTGAAACATTAAAGTCCAACCTATCGTGTGCAGGTTCTTTGATCGGACGAGAGCATCAGATCGGCATGGGCCTTTCAAATCAACCTGCACATCGGATTGTCTTGGGCAGACTGCCTGCTAGAACCTCCATGCCTCACATTCATGGCTAGAACTGAAGTTTCAGCTGCCAACCTTCTTTTCATTAATCGCTCCCTTCTATGGTAAGCGACTGAAACTTCGAGCACAAGAAATGACCACGCGCTCGCTTCTCGAGCTCGAGGGCTAGCTTCCCTGGTACCCCACGGTCATGACCTGGAGCCCTTTTCTAAGGCGCTTCGATCCTCTTCCTCCTTTTGGGACATCCCTCTTCTTTTGAACATATTATCTTCACGTCCCTTGATTTCTTTGTCTCTACCCCATACGACCTTGCGCTATGACTGTGGGCCCGCGCCCAAGGCGTTTTCACATCTCGCGTATCACGAATGGGAGGGGGGAGACCCCTGCATTCCAAAATTGCGATGTCTGAAGTTGTGACATTGGGCGCCTTTGGCACTTCGCGTTTCAGGGATCCCAACAACAGAGGAAAAATGTTTCAAATTCGCGATGGGAAAAGCTGCAACAGAGCCCGATCGCGCGCCACGTGCTCCTCCGAGATGGACGACCTGAATCATTTCAGCAATATTGTGGGCTCGAGTCGTGGATGCCTTCGGCACTTCGCGTCTCGCGATTGGGAGGAGGTTGGTCCTTGTTCTTCAAAGTCGTGATGCGCGAAGAGGCAATAGAGCCTAATCGCGCACCACATGTCCCTCTCTGATCGGACGGATCTGAACACTTGGTAATATTGTGGGCCCAAAATTCGGGCGCCTTCGACACTTCGCGTCTCACGGCTGGGAGGAGGTTGGTCCTCATAACTTCACGAGTGCCCCACAGAGAGTTTCAATTGTTCACTTCTTTGAAAACTTCTGTGCTATACTTGGCGCGATTTGGTTGACTGCAATTACCCTCCATCGGTTGCTCTACTCCATCGATGAATCCTTGTCGTCGAAAACGAATTGCTCGCTCGCTTGATTTTAAGCCTGAAAATAGATTTTCCTGTGCTACGCTTGGGCGCTTCTCATGCAGCCTGCAGACCTGGATGCTCTTATGCCCGAGACAAGAATTGTTGCTAATAGATGGGTTGGTTTATTTTTTTTTGTCCAATTGGTATTGACAGTAAGAAAATGATTATGATTATCTGTACTCACAACGTCAAAATTGGGCATCTTGGATATATTAGGTAAACACTTCTCTTGGGTTTTTTTCCACCATTTATGATCCTCATAGTGCAAATCCTTGTACAATTCCCTAAACAAGTTCCAAATGCATTGACTCTTGATGTTTGGATTCTTTGAAATTTTGATGGATTTCCTTGATGAATCCTCGAGGAAATTTGTTTCTCCACATGCATGTTCCTACTCTAAATCCACGACATGTTCAGACTTAGTCTTCCCTAGTATAATCTATTTGTATGCTCATTTTATAGTCTTGAGGGATATCCCCGATCCTTGTTCATCACCCTAGTTTCGACTACGATTAGGCTTTTCAAACTTATTTTTTGGTGTCAATGAACCTTTTGAAACTTTCGAGGTTTGCCCCTAAAACCCCTTATGGAGTTTGCAAGTAATATGATCTCTCACCGAGAGTTCCTTTTGAGCTCATAGAATGGTCACCAAATGTTGAATATTAAAGTGGTTCCAACTCAAAAAGCACACAAAAACTAAAACAATATTTCTCAATCACACAACATAGTAACTACTTAACAAAAACATAATCGACATTTACAAGTAACAATCTATTATAATGTTTATTCAAGCTTTTATTAGATCCCTTAACCTTCAAACTCTATTCCATTGTAATAACATAAATCATCAAAAAAACAATAATCAATAACTTAGAAGACACACTAACTAAAAGACATAACATTAACTTTAATGATAGATCAAACTACACATATTTTGATTGATGTACTAACTATCAACCATAAATCACCACAATCACACATCAAAACACAATGTGAATAATGGACAACTCAAGGATCATGAAGAAAACTCACTAAGACATAGTATTTAGGAGCAAGTTAATAAGTGGATAAACTCAACCCATTTTGGGCGAAAATGCTTCTCTAAAACGGATAGTAATTTCATTTGAAGTTATAGTTCCATGTGATTGATGGGGCCTTCACTAATGGAACTTTTCCCTTAGAGGTTTTGGCCTATTTTAAGATGACCTAGATTGTCAAAATTTTGAAAAAATGAATGGATGATAATGAAACTTTTCCTTGGAAAAAAATGGACTTACGGAAATGATTTTGTCTACTTATTAACTCAAACAATAGTAATTTTTTTTCAATCTTCAAGGCACAAGGCCAATCAACAATAGGGCTCAAGCCATTACAATAATATACTCGTTAAGAGCTCACCATGTCAATTGTGGGAATTGAACCTCAATGGGGACGATAACGATCATTCCTCTGAACTACTCAAGCTAAATCCAATTCACAACTCATGCAAAAACACTTATCTCAAAGAATATTACAATTCGTTTTTGTAAAATCAATTTAAAAAAAATTAAAACATAGATCATAATATCCACATTAAAAATAAATCTAATCTGTTTTTTATAACTATTATTATTTATAATCAACTTTAATCAAACATTCTTTATATAAAAATATTCGATAAGATCAAACTTATTTTTTTCCAAAAACACCTAAAATTAATTTATTATCCAACCTCTTTTATATTATATTGAAGTATTGTTAAGATCAAAATTAATTTAATATAAAATTAACTACATTAATATTCAAGACAATTACAAAAACTGTATTCACACTCAACCACCACCCAAAAATATTCCATTATTAATTATGGACTTGTTTGTTGATATAATCAACCGCTCAAAACCTTAATTTAAATGCAATGTCACTCTAAAATAGTTTAGGGTTCTAAAATTTCTTTGGAAGAATAGATCACATTCCATTCTATTTAATGTTTCTTGGTCAATGCAACATAAATAGTTTAGGGTTTACTGGTGGAAGATTCAAACCTATTGTCATATGGTTTACTTTTGTGTAACCCCTATTGCACTCTCGACAAAGCGAATGGTATGACCGTGGTGGTAAATATTCTAAAGGGCGAAAATTTTGGTGGCAAAGTTGAAATATCAGCGGGAATTTTAAGTTGGCAAAATTTTTAGAGGGAACCCAATTCTCCATTTTCTGATCTGTATTTCCTGCATAGTCTTTTCATATGGTTAAACTTCACTTTTTTTTTTACTCGCGAGTGTGATCAAACTGAACAACCATTCTACCTAATCAACGAGATCTATTTTTGAGAGGAGTCGAGCCCCACACAGAGGGTGAAGGGGAGTATAGTATAATGAAATTTGAGATCTATGTGTGTTTTCATCGCTCAATTCGGTCTTTGAATCGAGTTTCTGATACTTGGTAGATTATGTCGATGTGCATTTTGTAGGGATTCGAAGGTTAAATATTGATATTTAAGTAAGATAAGTTCTACAACTTCTGATTTTTTCTATGTAATCCTTGACACTCTGTTGATTCGCTGATTGCCGTTTTGAAAGGATTCATCGATGGAATCACAATAAATTACGATATCAGGTATGCAAACCCTGCTCATTTTAATTTATTTTATTTTTTATTCAGTCTTGCTCGGCCGTGATTATCCTTGTTCATAATGTCGTGTATTCATAATATTGCATACCTGAATAATGCCTAACTTTGCTTTTTTTTGCTGGAAAATGGCTGGCCTTTGAGCTACACTAGTTTCATTGTTCAAAGATATTGAACTCCTATCAACAATATTTTTCCTTGCCTCTTAAACAGATTATTTTGGATCCTTCTCCGTTTTCATTTCATAAATCTATGTTTTAACTTTAAAGACGTAGGTTGAATCCTGTTAGCTTCCTCCCAAGGATTTTCGACAATTCTTAAATAAGTACATTTTTTATTTTAATCTAATGGTCTTCTTTAGCTTTTCTAAAATTCGAATTGGTACCCAAGCAGGAAATCAAGGCATTTTCACAATGACTGAAGTTGCTCCTATGTCGGGCATCGTAGAAGAGGGAAAAGTGGAAAATGATGAGAATGTTTGATGCAGGCCTCGAAGAAACTTCAAACCTAAACCCCAACGTGACTCAACCACCGTTGATGAGAATCAAATCAATGGTGAGAGTGGCATTGACCTTTCAATGATTCCTTTGTTCCTTCTACAACAAATTGTGATCCTCCTTTGCTCAATCCAATAGTGCAACTCGTTGTGGAAGCATTTACTCACTATTTAACGTGTTATAGAAGCGATTGAGAGCTGAGTACTGAACACTAGGGTTTCCTTCAGCGTTCACAGTAGGTTGGATCTAGATTCAACGATGAAATTAATCTTCCAGCTCGCTCTCAACGTAGTGAAAATTAAAAGGAAGGCTTTCTCCATATTCGTGCATGTATTCAAATTTGAACATAGCCTGAGAATGAGCATGCATGTAAGCCTCCCTTTGATGGAACGTCTCAACCCATAATGTTCGATGCAAACCTGCCCATGATACAAACCTGGGCATTCCAAAACATAACTATTAACTGCATGAGACAGGGCACAAAGACCTTCAGGATTAGCAAGAGACTATATTTGATGAAGAAGCTTTAGATCCTGAAGTCATTTTATCCACTTAATCGCTGCAATTAAAGGAGTACTATATTCATCAAATGCATGAGATCTCGAAACATAATTATTTTTCAAAATACTCAGCTTCCTTTGAAGCTCGCTCCTACAAGATTTTCCATTTCTGCTCAACTGCATTGCAGATGCGGTCTATGCAACAATCAAAATTGACAGGATATTTTGAGATTGAGATAAAATAATCAATGTAGTCTACATTAATCTTCCCATGATCCATTTCCCATACCATAAAAACGAGGAGAATCTTGTCACTGGAAACAACAACGTATTCATGAAGCTTAACTATTTTGGGTGCACTGTATGGTAGCTTTGGCCTCTTTCCCAACGTTATCTTCAGAATTTCGTGTTCACCAAAAGCCGTTCATCCTTTGAAGAACATGATGACCAAACACATGACAAATTTACATCTAGGCTTGTATAAATTCCATTGGTAGATACTGGCAAAGAGGTTGTTCTTGAAGCACATTCCTTAGCTTGGACATTTTAATTTGTGCATGAAGGTATGATAGAGTTGTCGCCCTTATTTGCAATTTTATAGATTCCATTCTCCCTTGCATTAGAGCTCTTACCACCTCCAATATATTGTAAAATAGGATGATATCTTGCTCTAACAGAGCCACGACCCATTTAAGATTCTCCTTTGCTTGATAAGATGAAAAAGTACCAAAGGCTTCTTGAATGCATGCGTCCACTTTGAATCTTCCATTAGATGAATATCAACAGCTCTGCGGGAAAAAGATGTTCCAAAACACCCATTGAAAATAATGCTTGTGCACTTTGTTTCTTATACCTAAAACCAACTCATAGAAGCACAACCAATTCTGATTCAATGGTATACAGGCAACGTATAGAATCTAGGTACGATATTCGAGCATCCAAAAGCAGAGGAGGTACATCTGGTGGAGCAGACCTGCGCCTTTCCTGTAAGAAATCTTTGTCAAATAGAAATCAAAAGAAAAATATCAAATGACAATAACTTCTTTGTCAACACTTGATCCTGTTGTGTTGGAATTCTTCCTGGCAATCTGAGGTTTGAATGGGAATTTGGGATGCTCTGGTGCCACACAATTGGACGGTCAACAGTTATTCTTGGCACTAAGATCTTGGAAGTCGATGGTATTTCCCTTTGATAGATGGGTGCCAATGAGCACTAACACTTGGTGTATTCTGGCAACATTTAGCTACTCAAATGCCCAATTGGCATTCTCAAACTTCTCCTAAATCTTTAACACTCGTGATGAAATTCGACATTCATTTTAATTTTTTTTATTTCTTTTACAGTGTTTGTCCCACATTGGAGTGGGGAAAAGAAGAAGAGTTCTTTATAATACCTCTCGTATCCAAAGCACCATGATGCGTTGTGCACTATAATCTGTCTTCCTCCATGGCTTGGCCCTTGCCTTGGGCGTCGGGATTTGGCGTGGTACTGACTTGGGTTGATATTTTGTTGGCTCATGGATATAAGTGGTAAAAATTGTTATAGTGGGAAAACCCCCCTAAAAAAGTGATAGGTAAAAATGTGATTGGTAAAAATTGTTATAGTGGGAAAACCCTCCTATGGAAGTGATAGGTAAAAATTGTTATAGTGGAAAAACCCCCTATGAACTACACTAGGGTTCAACATGTAGGTAGATCTAAAAGTCTCATAATTTTCTAACAACCCCGAATATATCCCAGACTCATACATGAAAGACAAAGTGAGAAAGATTGGGTAACTTTACCTTTTACTCTGCGTCCGGTGTCGATTTGTTGACGGGCGTAAGTGACACACCTTCAACTGAAAGGTCAAATATGGACCGGGGTTGTCTAAATAACCTAAGCCGTTTGGAATGAAATGACCCGATGGGTTTAATGGCTCCGTTGGCCAACTAAAGTCTTAAAAATAACAAAAGAAAAAAAACTAATCTAATAAAGCTATGATACTAATAATATAAGTTTAATAATTACAAGTGTTCAAATGGAAAAACAAATATATACATATGATTCTAAAATATATATATACAACTTGCAAGGTTTACTGGAAATCTTGCGAAATGAATGTTCTTGAAAGTGTTTTTAAAATAGATAAAGAAAGCACATATATTTTTTGTTTTCTTTTTGAATATTTTGAAAATCTAAAACTAATGAATGCTGAGCAGATATAGTTGAAATAATAATACATAAACAGTCAAAGCCAATTCATGTTGTTCTTATTTCATTAATAAATAACTTATACTAAAAAACAAATAAACTAACCTATAACTAATTGACTAGGCTGAATTTATCTTCCTGTGTCATTCAAACTCCTAACTGTCCTGCATGTGAGAGAAACCTTCCTTTCAGGCAGGTGTGCTTGTCATTGATGGCAAAATCAGAGTATGCAACGATGGCAAAACAGGGACAATGTAAGCTCAGGAGGATTAGCGCAGAGTCGCATGAAGAGTGCAAGAGTGTGCTTGCTTATTTGATGGCAAACATGTAGGCAAGGAAGATCAACAGCGCATGGATAATTGCATGGAAATATCAGAAGCGTAAACTCCGTTTCAGAGTTTTGGATACCGAGCATTGGAGGAGTCAAGGAAGCAACTCACGAAAAGAATGTTGAAACAACGAAATGCAAAACGCCGGAATACGTTAATTTGACTCCATTTAAGAGTTTCGGATACCGGGAGATTAAGAAGTCAAGAGTTGAGACTCTTCAACACAGGAGTCCCGGAGTTGCGAAATCCGGAATACTGAAATCCCGAAAGAGGCACATCAACAAGAGTTTTGCAGACCGAGAAATAACTCCATTTCAAACTCTCAGATACCGGGAGTTGAAGTGTCGAAACACTTCACCACAGGAGTGTCGAAATGTCGAAACGTCGAAATCCCGAAATAGGCACATAAACAAAGAGTTTTGCAGACCAGGAAATAACTCCATTTCGGAGTTTCGAATACCGAGAGTTGGAAGAGTCAAGACTCTTCATCATCAGGAGTCCCGGAATTGTGAAATGCGAAACGTCAAAATACCGAAAGAAGGAGGATAGTTTTGGATACCGGGAGTTGGAAGAGTCAAGACTCTTCATCATCAGGAGTCCCAGAATTGCGAAATGCGAAACGTCGAAATCCCGAAAGAAGGAGGACAGCTTCAGATACGAGGAGTTGGAAGATTCAAGACTCTTCATCATCAGGAGTCCTGGAATCGTGAAATGCGAAACGCCAAAATCCCGAAAGCAGGAGGTTAGTTTCAGATACTAGGAGATGGAGGAATCAAGACCTGAGACTTTTCATCATAGGAGTCCCGAAGTGCTGAAACGTGAAATTGTGAAATCCTGTTTTGAATAAGGTTGTGGTCACAGCTGGTGATCACATCGTTGAAGAGCTATAGAGAAGAGCTCGAAGAGATAAGCTCCCTTTTCATAGTTTCGGGGATCAGGAGTTGGAAAAGTCAGAGTGAGTCGCAACAGGAGTTCGCGACATGTGAAATCGTGAAATAGCGAAATGTGAAATGTCGAAATGATCAAAGCTAGTCTAGCTAAGCTCCTTTTTCGAAGTTTCAGAGATCGCGATGGAGTGTCGAGATAACTCTTTACCACAGGAAAGACGAAATGTCGAATGCCGAAATGTCGAAATGTCGATGTAGCCACTAGTCACTGCCGGTGGTCACGTAAGTGGAAGGAGCTAGCATAGCTAGGCTCCATTTCAAGGTTCGCACTGTAACTACTAGAAACCACTGATGGTTTCCTCCAGAGGACTCGAAGATACTTCTATGTAAGTGCCAGACGAGATGAAGAGTCTCAAGGAATCTGCCAGTGGAATGAAGACTGGTCATAGAGGTGATTGACAGATGGAAGAGTGTTGAAGCTTGTAACTGCAATAGAGAGTTTGAGCTCGACTGTAACATAGAAGATGAAGAGTCTTGACTACTAGAGAGGCGAAGGAATCTTGGCATAACACCCAGTGATGATGGACGCATGGGTTTAATTGCCAGAGAAGCTAAAGAGTTGCAATGATGATTAGGCAGAGAACTCGACATGGGGAGAGCATGCAGAAGCATGACGAGATAGCATGCACAAGGTGCACAGAGACTATAAGTATGTTGAACAAAGAAGAGATGGGTGTTGTTGTTGTTGAGGGGGATTCAGGAGTGTAGAAGGAGGAGTGTGCAGCAGCTGAAAATACAGAGAATAGGAATGAGGCATGGAATGCACATGGCGCACAGAGTAGAAAAGGCAGAAGCACAGAAAGCATAAGGCATGTGTGCAGGAAGACAGTGAGACACTAAAGGAAGGCTGAGGTACTCTTGTAGAGAAAAACAGAAGATCAGAAATCGCAAGAAGATGCAGACAGAGAGACATAGATATAGGAGAAAAGAGTAGCATAGCAGAACAGTGATAAGCCTGGTAAGCCAATGATAAATATTGTATCACTATGATAAATTTATATATATATAACAAACTTTATATTTCAGGGTGGTTGGGAGGCGCTAGGGAGGACTGTTGTCCTCAGAGGTTCAAGTGGGTGCTTGAAAACATGGAGTTGTAGGTTCCATCTGGTTGCATCCAGAGAAACCAGGGTGGCAGGGTGGTGCAAGGGAGAACTATTGTTCTTTGTTATACAGGTTGGTGCCTATGTGACTGGAAGTTGGTGCTTCCATCCAGTTGGTGCTGGAACACTTAGGGAGTTGGTGCTTCCTTCTAGTGGGTGTTAGAGAAAATAGGGAGTTGGTGCTTCCTTCTAGTAGGTGCTAGAGAAAACAGAGAGTTGGTGCTCTCAGCAAGTTGCAACTTGCAAAACAGAGGTTGTAACCTCATTATGAGTTGGTGCTCATAAGTATGATAATGTACAAAATGTAAAGAATACTTATCATATAAAGAAGAAGAGGTTTTCACCCTTAATGGGTAAATATATGTCTCTATGTATCTCATATGTGTGAATGATGTTGAATGTTCTATTGCTTACTTCCTTGCATTACTGTGATTGTATTTAAGTGCTCTACAAAGAGTTTAAAATAAGCATAATTGTTTAAGCACGGTAACAATTGATTCACCTCCCGCCCCTCCCCCCCCCTCTCAGTTGTCCAACAATTGGGATCAGAGCAGGCCCCTTGTATCTAAGGGTAGATCCTAGAGCTTGAACATGTCAAACCATGAAGGAAATTCAACCAATAAGGCCCCTCTGTTCAATGGAATAAACTTTGCCTTCTGGAAAGTTAGAATGAGAACCTACATAATGGCTTTAGGTGCAGATGTCTGGGATGTGGTAGATATTGGCTATGTAAAGCCAGTTGTACTAGCTAATAAGGATGACAAGCTAGAATTTAGCTTCAATGCTAAAGCTATGAATGTTATCTTAAGTGGGCTTGCAGAAGAAGAATTCATAAAAGTTATGCACCTAGGAATTGCCAAAGAAATGTGGGACATGTTCATTAGTAGTTAGGAAGGTAATGAGAAGGTAAAGGAGATCAAGCTTCAAATCTACAAAGTACAGTTTGAACAGTTGAAGATGAAAGAAGATGAAACTGTTGGAAAATACTTTCTGAGAGTTGAAGAACTGGTAAATGCAATGAAAGCACTTGATGAAAAAATTGAGGAACCTTCTTTAGTTCAGAAAATTTTGAGATCTCTACCAAATAGGTTCAACCTGAAGGTCTTTGCTATAGAAGAACTTAATGATCTAAAAACCTTGGAGTTTGATCAACTTCTAGGAACATTGACTGCATATGAAATGAGAATAGTTAAAGATAA
>JZKD02S0065638.1:786018-803922 GCA_000966675.3 Picea glauca
CAATGATGAATGAGAAGAACATTGGTCAAACCTACTGGGTAGAAGCAATACACACAACAGTCCATGTTCTTAACAAAGCCCACCTCAGACCACAAAGTGACAAGACACCTTATGATTTGTGGTATGGGAGACCTGCTTCAATCAAACACTTCAAAGTCTTTTAGAGTAAATGTTACATAAAGAATAATGATGAGAACCTTGGAAAATATGATGACAGGGTTGATGAAGGTATCTTCTTAGAGTATGCTACAAACAATAAAGGATACAGATTCTATAATAAGAGGCTGCATAAAATGGTTGACAGTATTGACATAAAAGTTGATGAAGGAATACCATCAAAAGAGGTGTACAATAATGAGTCGTCTACAGAGGACACAGCTAAAGCTGAAGATGAACAGGTCCAAGAATCAGAAAACGAAGACTCTGAATCAGATGAAGACATAGATACTTAGACAGATTCAAATTAGCAGACAATTTCAAATTCCTCCTCCAAAATCACTCAAAAGAATCATCCTGCAAGTTAGATAATTGGTGAAAGAGACAAAGGTGTACAAACCAGGAGAAAGATAATCAAAGACACCGAACAATCACATATAGCTTTCATATCCTTGCTGGAACTCAAGAATTTTAATGAAGCTAGAAAAGATGATCATTGGGTTAAAGAAATGAATGATGAACTTGATCAGATTGAGAAAAACAATACGTGGGAGATGGTTCATAGGCCTGAAGGTAAAAATATCATTGGTTCCAAATGGATCTTTAAGAATAAGTTGAATGAGCAGGGACAAGTTGTCAATAATAAAGCAAGATTGGTCTGTAAAGGCTATGCTCAAATAGAAGGACTGGATTTTGATGAAACATTTGCGCCCGTAGTAAGATTAGAAGCTATCAGAATATTTCTTGCCTATGCTTGTCATAAAAAGTTTAAATTCTATCAAATGGATGTCAAGTCATCTTTTCTAAATGGATATTTAAATGAAGAAGTCTATATGGAACAACTAGAGGGTTTCGAACTGTCTGATAACCCTGACTTAGTATGCAAGCTGAAGAAATCTTTATATGGGTTAAAACAAGCCCCTCGTGCCTAGTATCATAGACTGGATACGTATCTCAAAGACAAAGGGTTCAAGAGAGGAACAATTGACAACAATCTATATATCAAAATAGAGGATAATGATTTGCTCATCGTATTGGTCTATGTAGATGACATCATCTTCGGGTGTAATAAGGATTCATTGGTCCAATGGTTTGCTTCTGCCATGGAGTCTGAGTTTGAAATGTCTATGATAAGTGAACTGTCATTTTTTCTTGGTCTGTAAATTACTCAGAGGTCTGAAGGGATGTTCATTTCTCAAGAAAAATATCTAAGAGAAATGTTGAAAAGGTTTCAAATGGAAGATTTTAAACCTGTGGGTACACCTATCGTTACTGGATGCAAATTAAGAAAGGATGATGACTCACCTGATGTTGATCAAAGTTCATATAGGTCAATGATAGGCAACTTGCTATACATCACAACATCTTGCCCAGACATAATGCATGCTATTGGAATGGTAGGAAGATATCAGTCTGCACCTAAACAGAGTCATTTGCAAGCTGTCAAAAGGATATTCAGGTATTTGAAAGAAACAATGACTTATGGTCCGTGGTATCCCAGAAATCAGAATTTTCAGTTAACTGCCTCTTCAGATGCAGATTGGGCAAACTGTGTTGATAAGAGAAAAAGCACCAGTGGAGGAGCATTCTTCCTGGGTGACTCATTAGTAACATGGCTTAGTAAAAAGAAAGGTTCCATTTATTTATCAACTACAGAGGCAGAGTATATTGTTGTTGCTACCTGTTGCACTCAGGTATTATGGATGATTCAGACACTTGCAGACTTGGAGGTAAAATACGCTGCACCGATCCCAATTCATTGTGATAACACTAGTGACATCAGTGTGTCTAAGAATCCTGTATTCCACTCCAAGACCAAGCATATTCCCGTAAAATACCATTTTCTGAGAGAGCAGGTCATCAATCAAGTTGTTCAGGTCCATTACATTCCAACCATAGAACAAATTGCAGACATCTTTACTAAACCCCTAGCCAAGACACCATTTGAATATCTCTAACAGAAGCTGGGTGTCATCCCATCTCACACCTAAGAGAGTCCATCCTGTTAGGGGGAGTTTTTGTATTGATTGAATATCTGATACCTCCTAAAAATACTAAAATAGCTCAAGGGGAGCATGTTTTCTTTGACATTGATGTCAAAGGGGGAGGAAAAGGAGTGGTCCAAACTGGATGCTACAGTTGGAGGTCCAAACAGATTAGCGCAGTCATTCACGGTTGCCATCAATGCCAAAGGGGGATATTGTTGGCATGCTTTCAGGCAGGTGTGCTTGTCATTGATGGCAAGATCAGAGTATGCAGCGATGGTGAAACAAGGACAAAGTAAGCTTAGGAGGATTAGCGCAGAGTCACACGAAGAGTACAAGAGTGTGCCTGTTTATTTGATGGAAAACAGGCAGGCAAGGAAGATCAGTAGCGCAGGGATAATTGCATGGAAAGATCAGAAGCGTAAACTCTATTTCAGAGTTTCGGATATTGGGCATTGGAGGAGTCAAGGAAGAAACTCATGAAAATAATGCCGAAACGGCGAAATGCGAAACACCGAAATACATTCATCCGACTTCATTTCGGAGTTTCGGATACCGGGAGATTGTGAGGTCAAGAGTCGAGACTCTTCAACACAGGAGTCCCGGAGTTGTGAAATCCGGAATCCCGAAATCCCGAAAGAGAAACATCAACAAGAGTTTTTTCAGATCGGGAAATAACTCCATTTTGGGGTCACAGATACCGGGAGTTGAAGTGTCGAAATACTTCACCACAGGAGTGTCGAAATGCCGAAACGGTGAAATGTGAAATGCCAAAATCCCGAAATAGGCACATAAAAAAAGAGTTTCGCAGACCGGGAAATAACTCCATTTCGGAGTTTTAGATACCGGGAGTTGGAAGAGTCAAGACTCTTCATCATCAGGAGTCCTAGAATCGCGAAATGCGAAACATCGAAATCCCGGAAGAAGGAGGACAATTTCGGATACCGGGAGTTGGAAGAGTCAAGACTCATCATCATCAGAAGTCCCAGAATCGCGAAATGTGAAACGCCAAAATCCCAAAAGCAGGAGGACAGTTTTGGATATCGAGAGATGGAGGAATCAAGACACGGGACTCTTCATCATAGGAGTCCTGAAGTGCTGAAATGTGAAATTGTGAAATGCAGTTTTGAATAAGGTTGTGGTCACAACCGGTGGTCACATCCTCAAAGAGCTGTAGAGAAGAGCTCGAACAGATAAGCTCCCTTTTCGGAGTTTTGCGGTTGGGAGTTGGAAGAGTCAAAGTGACTCGCAATAGGAGTTCGCGACATGCAAAATCGAGAAATAGCGATATGTGAAATGCTGAAATGATCAAAGCTAGTCCAACTAAGCTCCTTTTTCGAAGTTTCAGAGATTGTGACATGGAGCGTCGAGATAACTCTTTACCACAGGAAATTCAAAATGTTGAATGCCGAAATGAAGAAATGTCGATGTAGCCAGTGGTCACTACCAGTGGTCACATAAGTGGAAGGAGCTAGCATAGCTAGGCTCCATTTCAAGGTTCGCACTGTAACTACTAGAAACCACTGATGGTTTCTGCCAGCAGACTCGAAGATACTTCTATGTAAGTGCCAAAGGAGCTGAAGAGTCTCAAGGAATCTGCCAGTGGAATGAAGACTGGTCATAGAGGCGATTGATAGATGGAAGAGTGTTGAAGCCTGTAACTGCAACAGAGAGGTTGAGCTTGACTGTAACAGAGAAGATGAAGAGTCTCGACTGCTAGAGAGGCGAAGGAATCTTGGAATAACACCCAGTGATGATGGACGCATGGGTTTAACTGCTAGAGAAGATAAAGAGTTGCAATGATGATCAGGAAGAGCACTCGACATGGGAAGAGCATGCAGAAGCATGGTGAGATAGCATGCACAAGGTGCACAGAGACTATAAGTATGTTGAACAAAGAAGAGATGGGTGTTTTTGTTGTTGAGGGGGATTCAAGAGTGTAGAAGGAGGAGTGTGCAGTAGCTAAAAATACAGAGAAGAGGAATGGGGCATGGAATGCACATGGTGCACAGAGTAGAAACGGCAGAAGCATAGAAAGCGCAAGGCATGTGTGCAGCAAGACAGTGGGACACTAAAGGAAGGCTGAGGTACTCTTGTAGAGAAAAATAGAAGATCAAAAATCGCAAGAAGATGCAGACAGAGAGACACAGATACAGGAGAACAGAGCAGCATAGAAGAACAGTGATAAGCCTGGTAAGCCAATGATAAATATTGTATCACTGGGATAAATTTATATATAACAAACTTTATATTTCAAGGTGGTTGGGAGGCGCTAGGGAGCACTGTTTTCCTCAGAGGTTCAAGTGTGTTCTTGAACACAAGGAGTTGTAGCTTCCATTTGGTTGCAGCTAGAGAAACCAGGGTGGTGCAAGGGAGAACTGTTGTTCTCTGTTTTACAGGTTGGTGCTTGTGTGACTGGAAGTTGGTGCTTCCATCCAGTTGGTGCTGCAACACTCAGGGAGTTGGTGCTTCCTTCTAGTGGGTGCTAGAGAAATCAGGGAGTTGGTGCTTCCTTCTAGTAAGTGCTAGAGAAAACAGAGAGTTGGTTCTCTCAGCAAGTTACAGCTTGCAAAACAAAGGTTGTAGCCTCATTATGAGTTGGTTCTGATAAGTATGATAATGTACAGAATGTAAAGAATACTTATCATATAAAGAAGAAGAGGTTTTTACCCTTAATGGGTTTCCTCAGGAAATATCTGTCTCTATGTATCTCATATGTGTGAATGATGTTGAATGTTCTATTGCTTACTTCCTTGCATTACTTTGATTGTATTTAAGTTCTCTACAAAGAGTTTAAAATAAGCATAATNNNNCCCCCCCCCCCCTCTCAGTTGTCCAACAAACCCGTGATAGAACAATGCTAATACTCCGAGAAGAAATTCAAAGGTGTATTGAAGTGAAAATATAGCAACAGGATGATAAATATAAATATTTGGTGATCTTATGATAATCAACACTTGTAAAAAGAGGAAATTCAATTCAAAGCATTAATATAATCCATCATTTAACATCTAGAATAAATCGATGATAATTAAATGACAGATTGATCATAGATACAAAATGGAATTACAAATTATGGACAGCATCTGAATATTAAATAATATGAAACACCATATGACAATGAGACTAAAGCTTCATCAAACATAATAATATTTCATAAAACCAAATCAATAAAAGAACATAATGGAGTAAGCGTTACACAAGTCTAAAGCCAAGGGTAGATTTCTCCATGTCAGTTCTCAAAATCACATGTCCATAATCGATCCCAGCAAAACGATATCTTTCACCATTAACAATGATCACTATTTAAACAAATTTTGGATTCATAGCTCTTATCCTGCAAGATAGAGTATAATCCCCAAAAAAATAGATTTGTTTTTCAAAAATAGTAAAACAGGAAACTATTCTTGTATGAGTTGTTTTGTTCTAAATAACAACGAAGTTTTTCAAAATAAAAGAAAGAAACTATTGAATAACAGAGCATATGATCCAAGGTGTTTGCTCCATGCAATCAACATCACAATCATCAATTTCCCATGGATAGAAAAACATATTTGATATTCAGAAAATAATGCTAACTAATATTCAGAAATACACTCGCTACATAATCATAGATTCTTTAGCATGTCTTATTATTAACATAAACAAAATCAAAACTAAATATTCCTATTTTGAATTTCATGAAAATAAAATAAAATCAAACAAAATCACTTTTAACATTTTAGAAATTAGAAAGAGAAGGATCAGACAGTTCTTAATTAATGATTGAATTGAACTAAAATCTCAAGTCCTTCGGGTCTTTTGTTTGTTCATTCTGCACATGCTTTCAACTCTTGGTTTTCTTGTTCAAGTAAAGCATTGCTAGTTAGCTAGACGTTTTACTTATGCCCACAACAACGGAATATCCCTGTAATAATGTTCTTATGAAGAAGGAATATGGACCGTCAGATCGCGGGACACGTGGCGAGAGGACAATGTTTCGCTGACTCCCACATAGGGAAAGTCAAAAGTGGAGTCGAGAAAAATCGTGATACGCAAAATCACGATGCGATCATGACCGTTGGATCACGATAGGATGTGAGTCGTCGATCTGAGACACGAATATTTTGGGGTTTAGGGAGTCGGGAGAAAAAGGTGAATCACACCGAGAAATACCGATACACGAAATCATGATGCGATCACGACCATTGGATCACAAAAGGATATGAGCCGTCGATTGAAGACACAAATATTTCGGGGTTTTGGGAGTCAGAAGGAAAAGGTGAATCACACCAGGAAATCCCGATACGAGAAATCGCGACACAATCATGAGCGTTGGATCACGAAAGGATGTGAGCCATCGATCTGAGACAACCGATATTTCGGGGTTTCAGGAGTCAGGAGAAAAAGGTGAATCACACCGGCAAATCCTGATACACAAAATCGTGACGCACTCAGGAGGCTAGCCCCAGGTCATGGTGAAAGATCACACGGATAGAGGCTAAGGGAGGAGCTAGTATGTGCTAGGCTCTTATGTTGGGATTTCGGGAATCGGGGAAGTCAAGAATGGCTTGCACGGAAATAGCCGATAAGTGAAATCTCGAAATGACTTTTGGGTTAAGCCGTGGATTTTTCACATTTATACACTTCATGGAATCGGCTAAGTCATGAGACCCATAACACATAAATATTGTGGTGGTAGTTTAATCAATGAAAACATAAAACTTGAAGCTTAACAATATATGGATGCCTTTAAAGTGAAATTTCTTAGGTAGAAT
This sequence comes from Picea glauca, assembly GCA_000966675.3. Classification (NCBI taxonomy): domain Eukaryota; kingdom Viridiplantae; phylum Streptophyta; class Pinopsida; order Pinales; family Pinaceae; genus Picea; species Picea glauca. The sequence goes on from JZKD02S0065638.1 coordinate 792,917, forward strand.
ATATAAATCCCAAACCAAGTTTTTATTTAAATTCATGCTTACAGTCATGAATTTAAAAAAAAAACAAACGAAAATTCAACGAAAAACTCATAAGATAAATTTAGCTCAATAATCGCCAAGAAGCTCAGAAACATGCATGTTCATAAATTTAAGGAGGTGGTAGCTACATAAAGGTATAATCCTTTTGTGGTGATTTTAATTATGATAAAAAATTAACAGGATTATTGGCTGCCAACAATGGCGACATACTTGGCGAAGCAGTTATCTCTGCACCATCAAAAAATTTGTGTTAGGGCTTCAGATGAAATGAATTTTCATAAACAGTTAACAACAAACCAAGCATTCCGATTATAAATCAGAAATACCACATTTAGCATCAGATGTGTTTTTGTTCAAAAATGTCATCTGGTATCTAATTTAGATTACAAGTGTAGCGATGTTTATGCAATTGACTTCGTTGCTGTTGACAGGGCCACTGCTACCAACAGGCGTCCATAGCCTCGGTCAGGATGTCATTTAACCCACTCTAGTACCTCTATCATGTCCAAGATTCATCCATTTATGATAAAGAACATTTTTCACACTTGATCAAATTAAAAGATAATGAAATGAATTTTCATAAATAGTTAACAACAAACCAAGAATTCCAATTATAAATCAGAAATAACACATTTAGCATCAGATGTGTTTTTGTTCAAAAATGCCATCTGGTATCTAATTTAGATTACAAGTGTAGCGATGTTTATGCAATTGACTTCGTTACTGTTGACAGGGCCACTGCTACCAATAGGCGTCCATAGCCTCGGTTAGGATGTCATTTAACCTACTCTAGTACCTCTATCATGTCCAAGAGTCATCCATTTATGACAAAGAACATTTTTCACACTTGATCAAATTAAAAGATATACCTGAGGATCTTCTTAAACTCGACAATGCTTCGCTGCCAGCAGGCCTATTTAGTACCCCAACGAATTTGCTTTGGTATCATGCATGCATTTACATGCTGCTAACAAACCTATTCAGTGTCCCGACGGGTTTACAAACACTTCCCACACCTTACAGTGCTTTCAACCCTCTAGAATTTGTTTATAATTTACAAAACTTCATGATATTCAAGATGGCGGGGTGATACTGAAAATATCAAAGTTTGAAATGAAAATTTTGATCATTTACAAATTATTTTACCATTTTGATGACCTTCATCATGATTTGGGCACTTAGATTTCATGTTAAAAAACCATCTCGAGGACGGGAAGGTACAGTTGAGTTGTTTTCTTTAAGACATAGACAACGTTAGAAGTTTGTTAAGGATGATCACGTCTTCTTGTAATTTGAATGAGAAACCAGAAACACTGATTTAAACAGAAACTTACTTCTGCTATTCTGAGTATTAACACTTACTGCCCGGGTGCTCGGAAAATTATCAACTTCTACTATAGAACAATAGTTCTGATTCCCTTCAACAATTTTAATGGTGAAACAGATATAATTATTCAGAAAATAGACCAAAATCAAGCGAAATGAAAAGAACCAAAAATAAAAACAGAAAAGAAAACATCAAGAATATTTACAGAAGGGTGGAGCAGAAAACATTAGGTGAAATACCTCTTGAGGGAGACTAAAAGAAAAAAAAGAAAAATCCTTATTAATATGAGTGCAGTCCTACTCGTGGCACCTCGGGTCAGGGTTGAATTGATAGTTCAAATTTACTTATCTCTTTAATTTCCATTAAAATTTTCATGATGATACTACGTTTTTTAACATAAATATTTCAATGAAAAAGCAGAGAGAAAGGGACTGAAAGTAGACTTCCCTGACATCATTCATATTATGGTTCTCTTGGTGTGCCCACTTGTGTTCTTTAACTACATTATTACAAAGAGAAACAGTGAGAAATAAAACTAAAGGAAACCTATTCCTAAACCTACTCTAAAATACTAAATAGATCAAAATGCTAAGTAAAATCGTATTTCCAGTGCATCCACAAGAGCATCTTCAATCCTACAAGGCATAGGAAGTAAAAAATCAGAATAAAAGAATGTAGTATTTGCAGATACAAAATAAATATGTCATGCTTACCTCCTATATATTTATTTAAAAACAAAGAAAGCATGACCTTACCATTCTTTTGAAACTTCTTGATGTATGAATCCTCCAACCATTCTATAATTTTGTCATTATATGGGTCACAAAAAAATGAAAAAATGAGATTGTGAAGCTTGTGAGAGCAATGGGGACCTGACATAACCATCGGCCTAGACCAAAGTGCCCCATCCTCCTTACTATTTTCCTTTCGTTCCATATTTTCTCCATCCGAAGGATATAAAATGAGTGTGTCAAAATTACCTCCTTGATCTCTCTAAATAAAGTGAAGATAATCTTAACATTCCCTGGAAACTTTTCAAGATATGAATACTCGAACCAATCTGCAATCCTATCATAATACATGCAATTAATAACGTGGGATTGTTGGAAAGAAATCACATACAAAAAATATTCCTGATGAGAATAAAGTATGAGATTATCATGAAAAGAATCTTGTAAAAAGGTTGGATCAAGATGGCGAGAACTTATCGTGATTCTCGATCAGAAAAAAAATGTTTCATTCTCTTGAAACTTTCCATTGATCTCAAATACTTCAAGATTAACTATTTGAGGTGGACTAAATGGAACAACCAACATTTTTGAATAACCATCACTGGTAATAATATTTGGTTGATTATACTTTTCACCCTCAAATAATTGATCATGGAAACATTTAGATCCTTCTTTAAACACAAATTGAGATGAATCAATGGAAGATGCAATTTGAAACTCTTTCAAATCATTTCTTGATTTACCCATGGATAATTGATGAGAATAAAAATTAAGATGTTCATGGGCGGATTTATTTTCCTCTTTATCTTCTATTCAACAATCTCTATTAATTTGTACCTGATTATACAATGTTGAATTATCTCCAAGGTAATATGGAACACATAATTGCACAACATTAGGATAAAAAATATCAAGGTATAAGGAATAATATCTAGAAGAATTGAGGAGACAAAATGCATCTCTTGAAATGATAGGTATATGCCTTTTGAAATCTGTTTTTTTTTTTCTCCTTGTATAAACTGATCAACCTCTGTTGTATTCTCTTTTAAAGAGTACGAAATAGTTTCTAAGAGACAATTTGGTTCATTGTGTAAGGGAAAATGTGAGAGCAAATCACTAGAGATAGAAGGTTGATTAATAGTCTGACTAATGATTTTGTCTCCTATTGATTGATCATGGACCTGTTCAACCACATTAGGGGAAGTTTTATCGTCCACATGATCATCAACTTCACATTTGATCTCTTTTACTTTAGAAACAGTCATAAAATCTATGAGAGTGTGACAACTATCATCTTTTAAAGTCAAGGTTCCTTCTTGGATAGGAGGAGACATTGGCAAAGAGTGATTAGAGGTGACAATTGCATGATGTGGCTCATGATTTGCCAAAATGAAAGAAGTTGACAAAAATTTTGGTGCTTCAAAATATTCAAGATCAACATGAAAATTTGACCCATCTTGAGATTGAGTAATAGTGCTCAATTCAGATTGGTTAACAATTAATTGATCTTTCTTGTCTGAGAGAGAAATGAGATATTCAAACCATTCATTAATAAGCGACATTTCTTTCAAAGGGAATCTAGTATAAAAATGTATGAACCTAATTGCAAAATCATTGAATGATTCACCATTTACTTTCCTTAAGAAACTTAGTTCTTCACTTAATTCATCATAATCATAATTGTTAAAATCTAATAAAAACTCAATTACAAACTCAGACAAAGAATGAATCGAATTAGCTGGAAAATATTTGAACCTATATTTAACCTGATCTTGGAAGGTGAGAGCGAACAATCTGCATATAACATTAGGATCAATGATATTATGTTTTAAACATTTATAAAAATATTTAGAAATATGGTCTACTGCAGATGTGTTCCCTTCACCATCAAAGGTGAGTTCTGAAAAGAGATCAGTCGTCTTGTTGGAAATAACTGGTAATGAGACATTGAAAGCATGTTCCAACACAGTGATTTGGGCAGTAGCCATGAAAAATTAAGAAATTGAAGAAAATGGCTCCAAATAGTTAGCTTGTCATCTAACCTGCCTTGTAGTGCATTATAAGATGACACAAAAGAAGGATTTATAAATATGGAATTATGAAAGGATGAGGGGGAAACGTTTAATCATTAAATTGACCTCGACCCTCCTTCTAGCACCATTTGTTGAAGGGCGTAAGTGACACACTTTCAACTGGAAGGTCAAATCTGGACCAGGGTTGTCTAAATAACCCAGGACGCTTGGAATGAAATGACCCAATAGGTTTAATGGCTCCGTTGGCCAACTAAAGTCCTAAAAATAACAAAAGAAAAGAAACTAATCTAATAAAGCTATGATACTAATAATATAAGTTTAATAATTACAAGTGTTCAAATGGAAAAACGAATATATACATATGATTATAAAATCATATATATACAACTTGCAAGGTTTACTGGAAATCTTGTGAAATGAATGTTCTTGAAAGTGTTTCTAAAATAGATAAAGAAAGCACATATATTTTTTGTTTTCTTTTTGAATATTTTGAAAATCTAAAACTAATGAATGCTGAGAAGATATAGTTGAAATAAGAATACATAAACAGTCAAATCAAATTCATGTTGTTCTTATTTCATTCATAAATAACTTATACTAAATAACAAATAAACTAACCTATAGCTAATTGACTAGGCTGAATTTATCTTCTTGTGTCATTCAAACTCCTAATTGTCCTGCATGTGAGGGAAACATGTGACAAAACAATGCTAATACTCCGAGAAGAAATTCAAAGGTGTATTGAAGTGAAAATATAGCAAAAAAATGATAAATGTAAAGATCTGGTGATCTTATGATAATCAACACTTGTAAAAAGAGGAAATTCAATTCAAAGAATTAATATAATCCATCATTTAACATCTGGAATAAATCGATGATAATTAAATGGAAGATTGATCACAGATACAAAATGGAATAACAAATTATGAACACCATCTAAATATTAAATGATATGAAACACCATATGACAATGAGACTAAAGCTACATCAAACATAACAATATTTCATAAAACCAAATCAATAAAAGAACATAATGGAGTAAGCGTTACACAGGTCTAAAGCCAAGGGTAGATTTATCCATGTCAGTTCTCAAAATCACATGTCCATAATTTATCCCAGCAAAAAGATCTCTTTCACCATTAACAGTGATCACTATTTAAACTAATTTTGGATTCACAACTCTTATCTTGCAAGATAGAGTGTAATCCCCAAAAAAATAGATTTGTTTTTCAAAAATAGTAAAACAGGAAACTATTCCTGTATGATTTGTTTTGTTCTAAATAACAACGAAGTTTTTCAAAATAAAAGAAAGAAACTATTGAACAACAGAGCGTATGATCCAAGGTGTTTGCTCCATGCAATCAACATCATAATCATCAATTTCTTGTGGATAGAAAAACAGATTTGATATTCAAAAAATAATGCTAACTAATATTCAGAAATAGACTGGCTACAAAATCATAGATTCTTTAGCTGGTCTTAAAATTAACAGAAACAAAATCAAAACTAAATATTCCTATTTTGACTTTCATGAAAATAAAATAAAATCAAACAAAATCACTTTGACCATTTTAGAAATTATAAAGAGAAGGATTCGACAGTTCTTAATTAATGATTGCATTGAACTAAAATCCCGGGTCTTTCGGGTCTCTTGTTTGTTTGTTTTGCACATGCTTTCAACTCTTGGTTTTCTTGTTCAAGTAAAGCATTGCGAGCTAGCTAGAAATTTTACTTGTGCCCACAACAATGGAATATACCTGTAATAGTGTTCGAATGAAGAAGGAATATGGACCGTCGGATCGCAGGACACATGGCGAGAGGACAATGTTTCGGTGACTCGCACATAGGGAAAGTCAAAAGAGGAGTCAATAAAAATCGTGATACATGAAATTGCAACGCGATCATGACCATTGGATCATGAAAGGATGTGAGTCATCGATCTGAGACACGAATATTTCAGGGTTTCGGGAGTCGGGAGAAAAAGGTGAATCACACCGAAAAATCTTGATACGCGAAATCGCGACGCGATCACGACCGTGGATCACGAAAGGATGTGAGTCATTGATCTGAGACACGAATATTTTGGGGTTTCGGGAGTCAGGAGAAAAAGGTGAATCACACTGAGAAATCCCGATACGCAAAATCACGACGCGATCATGACTATTGGATCACGAAAGGATGTAATCCATCGATCTGAGACACGAATATTTTGGGGTTTCGGGAGTCGGGAGAAAAAGGTGAATCACACTAAGAAATACCGATACGCAAAATCGCGACGTGATCATGACCGTTGGATCATGAAAGGATGTTAGCCATTGATCTGAGACATGAATATTTTGGGGTTTCGGGAGTCAGGAGAAAGAGTGAATCACACTGGGAAATCCCGATACGCAAAATTGTGACGTGCTCAGGGGGCTAGCCCCAGGTTATGGAGAAAGGTCACATGGATGGAGGCTAAGGGAGGAGATAGCATGTGCTAGGCTCTTATGTCGGGATTTTGGGGATTGGGGAAGTCAATAATGGCTTGCACGGAAATACCCCATACGCGAAATCTCGAAATGACTTTTGGGTTAGCCCGTGGATTTTGTTCATTTTTACACTTCATGAATCGGCTAAGTCATGAGACCCATAACACATAAATATTGTGGTAGTAGTTTAATCAATGAAGACATAAAACTTGAAGCTTAGCAATATATGGATGCCTTCAAAGTGAAATTTCTTAGGTAGAAGATATAAATCCCAAACCAAGTTTTTATTTAAATTCATGCTTACAATCATGAATTTAAAAACAAAACAAATGAAAATTCAATGAAAAACTCATAAGATAAATTTGTCTCAATAATCGCCAAGAATCTTGGAAACATGCATGTTCATAAATTTAAGGAGGTGGCAACTATAGAAAGGTATAATCCTTTTATGGTGATTTTAATTACGATAAAAAATTAACAGGATTATTAGCTGCCAACACGATCCTCTCGCGCTTGATAGCTCCACTGACTGCAAGCCTCCTCCCAAGGCTGACCTGCATTCACAAATAGATAAATAGGAAACTACAAACATGCATCTCATATATAAATCATGGGTTAGATGTTAGAATAAAGCATAAATCAGATACAAATATTTGACACATCATATTTCGGGACAAAAAAAGTATTCCTTTTATTGATATCACAATGTTTACTTACAACAAGGTCAGCTGCTACTCCACGAACCTTGTACGGGCTCCTCTTCACCAAGATCCAAGTGCACCTCCGCGTATCTTTCTCCTCTCAACCTTCTCTTTGGGAAATGGAATGGGCTTATAATGGAAGAAAAAGGAAAAAATGGGGAATTCTGATGCAATTCTCACAAGATGGTTGCAATTTCTTGGGGCAAGGAGAGATGTGAAACGAGCAGAGTTTCACTGTTCTTATGCTTGACTTCAATATGAGACCCCAAAACCTCCTTTTATATGACAAAAGGATGGTTATTCGGTTGGGTGATAGGCTATAGGCGGTCGATTAGTTAGGAAACTACCCAATAGCCCGTAATCTCAACGAATTCCTTGCAACTTTTTAATTTTTGCAACATTTGTGGGTATACACGAGCTGTAATATTACAACTAGCATACGTACGAGAGCTATAGTGTTGCAATAAGTGTGTGTACACGGGGAATAATGGTGTAGGGCACGTACATCTTCAAAAATAGTGTTTTTAAGAAGCGTTGCTCAGTGATGGCTTGGAAAAAATAGTAAGTAAGAGGGACAAATGCCATGTATGAATGTATGGTGAAATTTAGCGTTATAACAGATGCCCCCTAATGTGTGAGGTTAGAAGAGAATATGATGGACGAAATACATTATAAAATCTTCACCAATGTACGAAGCGAGTGTGCCAGGGACTAGAGTTCGAGAGGTGCCATCTGCAAAAATAATAATTGTCTCTCTGAGGTGGGCATATCCATGCTCAGGAAGAAATAAACCATGGTTGCCAATCAAATACACTGCACATCCATCTCATATAACTATATAAAGTGTAGGACAACAAACTACCGCTGGACCGAAAAAGGGGTAAACTACTGTTGGACAGATGTGCCTTCAATTTTTAGTTTGGCGAGTGTGAAGGACAACAAGATCGCTCGACAATATTTTCATGTTTAAAGAGTCTAAAAAGGGATTAAAGAAGACTCCAAGAGGATACCTTTCTCAGTTAATATAGACAATATTGAAAGGCGCAAATTTAGTCTCGTCGGATGTTGCTTTTAGATTTCAAAGAGAGCTTGAAATACAACAAAGTATGCTCATTTTTGGGAGTCCCGAGGGTGAGGCCAAAAGTGATGACACATCAGACGTATGAGGCTTAAACTCGTAATCAGGACAGGACTAACAAGGACTCTCGAGCCTAAAGTTGTTAACGATATGGCATGGACACCAAAATGCAACAAGGATCTATCTAGGGAATCCATGTAGAGGTAGGCTCTACCACTAAATTACGACACTTCTTAAGCAACAATGATGGTTTCATGTCATAGTTCAGTGGGATCGATGTTATGGCAAAGCGGAAAAAAAAATGAGATGCAGAAAGTGGAGGTGGAATCCTAACTTATATGCAAAAAGTTGGAAAAATGACTTTTACCAAAGGACCTTTAAAAGTGACCCAGCTCCCAAAAGTTTTCCAAAACAAAAGTGAAGTGCATCATAACATCCAGTGAGAAACAACAAAAGGGTTTGAAAAAGTGGCAAAAAAGGCCAAAAAAGTCTATAAATTGAAGATGACAACTCATTTTCACCATTGCAAATTGAGAATTAACCAAAAAGCGAAAAGGCCCCTTTTTTAAAAGAGTTGATTCCGGGAGCTTCAGAGGATGAAACGAACTTTCACTCAGACCAAATAAGTAAAAATTCATCCCTCTTGCATTTCCATTCAACATTTATGCATTTCTTTTAGTTTTTTGGGGGGCACGCCCTCCTAAAATAGGGCGGCCCTACATGTACGCGAGTTGTCTAAGTACAACCCATGTATGCCTATGAGCAGAAAACAATATTCCTGCGTGCATACGTGATTTTGTCCAAGACAGCCCGCATACACCCTCAATAACAAAAAAAAATGAATTTGCAAGAGTTAAATCTCCCCTTGAACTTGTCATTATATAGGATGTATATCCACTAGAGAGAGAGGGAGCATGAGGATATTGATTTCTTGTTCGATGAGGACCCTACTACTATCGCCGCATTAAAACAATGCGGGTTATGGAATTTCTACATGTGTCCACTCATGAGGGTGTTAGCGCTCTGTAATTTGCCTAAGGCTGATGAGGCAATCATAGAGGTAACCTCGAACCGCTTCGAGCCTTGGATCTAGCCCTCCAAGACTCAGAGAGGGATCTCTCTTTCAAATTTAATTTGGTTTGTAAGGGATGGATTTTAGGCTAGCTATAAAAGTATAGGGTTTTGGTTTTGGTTTTAAATGGTCAGTTTGGGACAGCAAGGAGGGCCATTGGGCAAATGGGGTCTGCGTTTTAAACAAGGTGATTTAATTCTCATATTTGGACAAAATCATTTCACAGGGAATGGTAGCAGCAATATTGGATCGAATCAAGTTATGATGGAATTGGTTTAAGGAAGAAAAAGGGGAAGAAAAAGCCAAGCAAAGGAGCAGCTAAGAATTCCTAAGCTGGGTTCTTTAGATGAATAACATAAAGATTATCACAAGATGAGAGGCAGAGTATCTGCTGATAAATTCTGCCTCTATAACATTCCTTCTGATAATAAGAACTGAAAACAAATTGAAAGATAATAGGAAAACATTTTAACAGAGAGAAACTCCACCCATATCACCACACAAGAATCCTGTAAAAGAAGCAGGCACATCACTGATAGATCATTAAAAATTACAAAGAAATTCTCTGGCTAAAACACAGCCCTCATCCAGCAAAGAATAAAAAAAATAAAGCTACAGGTCTAGACCTCTCACACAGGTCAACCATCTCCTACTCTGCCCCAGTTGAACCCTTGTTCTATCCTTTACAGGTGTATAAATACTAAAAAACTCTCAATCTTGCCAGGACTCGCGCTCATTACTCTGCTATCTCAAAATAGAAAATAGTTACATACAATATACTGCCACCTGTAGATTGTCTCCAACAGTAAACTAAATGAAAACTGAATTTGGTGACTGTTTTCTTTGGCATCTGGCATATTGGAGGAGGTTTAATGATTTGCTGGCGAAAAGACTGAACACTGGAGGTTTGTTAAGTTTTTTGCTGGCTCATAGACTGTAATAGCCTCAAAAACTAATGAATGCAGCAGTCTTTGGATGTTGGAGGTTGTTGGAGACTTGCTGCCAGCTGGAGGAAATTGAGTTTAACCTCTGCCATGTGTCCCCTGATTTTTCTCAATCATTGCCTTGAATCCTGGATCTTGTCTATATTGGCTGGAGAAGGAGATGTTGCTGAAGTGGAAGTATATGTTGGTCGGCCCCATTTCTTTTGTACCCCATCCAGTCGTAGCTTGATACCATCAGTGATGGAAAACTTTGTATCTGCTGATGATGACATAGGCGCAGCAAGCTGCATTGCTCTTGTATAACTAGACTCAACCATTGCCTCAAAATCCAGTTGATGCTAAAACAGAGACTTGGACAGACCTGGTTGGTACTGGAACTCTCAAAATTTCATATGCTTCAAATCTTAAAAAATGACCAGCAACTTCATCCTGGTCGTGTTGGCCATGAACCTGTTGTGAGAACTTGCACAGCCAAAGTAGGCCTTTCACTGACTTCATTGGAGCCAGCCAACAATGCACTGAAACCTTGCATAGTGTCCCTGGAAGTCTTCATATCTGTAAACATACCTTCCAACTTTGAAGTGAACTGATAACCACATTCTGTCTTCAATTT
>JZKD02S0065638.1:804681-823324 GCA_000966675.3 Picea glauca
TTGGTAGCAGGCAAGGACATTAAAACCTTTGCCGGCTCTGCTTCAAGCTTGTCAAATACTGGTGCACTAAGTCTCTTTGGTACATTCCTTACTAGCTTCCCTCAAGAGCTTGCAGTAGAGGGGGCAAGATAAGCGCTCTTTCAGCTGATGATTTTTATGTTTACATAATGACCAGACACTATCATTCCATTGTCTTGGATCTCCACTAGAACTACTCACAATCTACTACATGCCCCAACAAGGAAAAACTTTCGCCATTTGAAGTCTATGAAGTACAGCTTGCTGGCTCGTATCCTCTATCTCATTGACTAGATTGTATTATCTGGTCTTTCGGGGGACTTCCTGGTGAAATGGGATGCCATAACATCATCCTCCATGCACGAGCATAAACCCGAAAAGAAAGTTATCAGGGCCGAATATCTGACTGTAAAAACCGCCCTTGACACCTCATAACCTTCTATGCATGTGTGCCTCTCTACATTTGACACCTTGGCTCTGGTTTGAACATCTGGCATAGGGTTGAAAAGCTGTGTTTTGTATATTTTTTGACTTCCTGAGGCGATATCCCACATTCACAAGAAGAGAATATCAATGGGTATTGATATATGTCAATGGTTGCAAAGTAGTTCGATGTAGTGAGCCCAAAGGCAGAGCTTGGAGTTGGCGCTGGCGTTGGCTTGTGTGTTTGCTGTTGGTTTGTGGAATGGTGTTGACTCTTGGTTCTGAAGGCTTGGAGATTGGTCCTCGGCCAGTATAACCTTTTGCTGAACATTTTGATAATTTTTTTCATAAAACTATGCATAAAGGCAAAGGCCGAGGGGCCATTTTTTTTGATAAATTTACCAAAAATAGCTAATAAACCCAATTTTACATTTACCCACAAGAATAACAATTTTATGCCTTTCAAACCAATTCCCAATATCGCTAAGAAATGCACCAAAACTCGCTTTGAAGTTCGCACGCAAGCATTCATCTTATGCTTGGTCAGTGTCGGGTGCTTTTCGCCGCCTTCGCCATGCGTCATGAGCGAACACATATGCCTGAAATAAATAAATAGTATTCAGAATGTTGATTCCCTATTATATAGGGTTCTAACAGAGGGCACAACCTAGGCTGCTAAATGCCTTGGTGGATTATTAGCATCCTGACGCTGAGGCATTTATGCTTGAGGGGGAGTCGTTGACTCCAATGACTGAAGATATCTACTTTCTGACTAGCCTCTTGAGGAGAGGGGAACCAATCAACTTGTGTTCATTTCCCCCTGGGCCCCACAACATCGCCGAGCTGATTGGAATGCATTACGAGGCTGACCCTGAGAAAGTAGGTTCTCAGGTGCCAATCCACAAGATTATCAACTTATCACTAAAGGTGATAGTTTTTCTTATTGGGCAGATCACAGGATCTGTGACCTTACATCAGGCCTCACATGCGCACATGTATTGTGCATTGTAGTGCTTAAATGCACGAGTATTCGACTGGAGCACAACCATGCTTGACTGCATTAAGAGACAACTCACACAGTACCAAGGGCAGAGTAAAAAAAACTTTGAGTTTGGTATCATTTTATGTTTATTATTCTTTGAGAGGGTACCCAACCTCAATCCATTAGAGACAGTGCGGGGGCATGTGGCCTCCTTCCCAACAATGTGTAGATGGGCATCATTGCTGCCATGACGGGGGGGAGGAAGGGCCATAGAGGCCTTCGATGACACATGTTTTGACTGGTGGGCATGGTAGATTCTGGTGATAGAGGACTACCCCTACGCTGGAATCAACTTTTCCAGGGATCCGGACATGCCCGTACCTCCTGGAGAGGAGCGAGGAGAGATACGTACGTGCATTTTTTAGAGTTATTTAATTTTTTGTTTCTTTTTAATATATATCAATTTTTATGTGAATCAAAGTATCTGACAACTATGTATCTGTTATGTACAGATGTGGGACCAATGCGTCCAATAGACTTCTCAAGGACCAGGTGACGTCCTCGACCAGAGGTAGTACCAACAGTAGCCGCCAAACTAGTAGCAGCAATAGGGGGACCTCCAGCTAGAGAGGCTGAGAGAGTTTTGAGACGGGTGGAGAAGAACCTCACCGTTCTCACTCGTGCAGTTCCCATGGATGAGATCGAGGATCTCCCGCCATCGATGCATCCTCACGTAGTTGGGGTGTTGCAATATCCCCAGAAATAAATTATTATTATTAAAGTCTGCATACACTTAGGAATTTATTTCCATTTTTGGCAAATTCGAATTTGGAAAATTGTTGCCATTTATGACAATTCCGAATTTAGAATTTGGTTAATTGTAATTAATTATTGTGACTGTTGGACAAAGATTTGATTTTCCCAACCAACTCTTTGACTATGACACTTGTAAGAGACAAATAATTTTGATATTAATTGTTGAGGGACAAATGGAACATCCAGGTTGAAATCAACTGACCATGACTCCATGAGTGGGGAACAAGATTGAACTACCTCATGGCTGAATTTTACAAGTGGAAAATGAGGAATTTGGCCATTGGCAGCCCCTGAAAATCAAGTATTTGTAAAGCTGGGAAAATTCCCAAAGGGGGAAAGACCTAGACACAAAATTCTTTTTCATATATAACATATGGGAGGAGGCATGACGTTGCCTAGTATGCTAGAAAAAGACTATCACCTGCTGTTATGAGCACTGGTTTCTAAGTGTGAGGCAAGGATAATTTTTTGATCTGAAAAGAGGACTATAACTAAGGAGGAATTTTGGATTTCTCCCTCATGGATTCATGGTCAGGATAGGGGGTGAACGGAGAAAGTATATTGGTTGTTTTGTTCTATGGTTGGGTGGAACTTAGCTGTTCCATTTGTTGTTTCAACACTTTGTTTAGATATGTTCATCTACTCTTCCCTGGTTGAATGTTTTGTTGATTAATAGTTGGTACAATACATTTACTTAATTCTGTATAAATGTCCTATTGATTAATGGCTGATAGAATACATCTACTTGTGTTGGTAGAAAGAAATGAATTGTTGAAAAGCTTTTACAATTGAATTTATTCAGTATGTAGAGTTAAGAGAGCTATTGTGTATGATAGTTTTTAGTGATTATGTGAAAGTTTCTTATTCAAGTGACATACTCTCTGAACTGCAATATGAATATAGATTCAAGTATGAATATGCTTAAAGATTTATTACAGATTGCTACAGTTTGAAGAATATTAAGTACATACCTACATAAAATCTATGTATACTTTTATAGGTTGTAAAAAAATCTACACAGAACAGAAGCATTATCATGATAAGTATAAACTATGCCATTTTTGTAGATATATATATATATATATATATATATATATGTATATATGGATATTAGCTCAAGGGATTTTTAAATTTTACAACTACCCAACGAAGTTTTTGAGTGATTACCAGAATAGAAATAGATATGTATACATATTGTTGCCTATACAGAGTTTCAGGGTTACATAAATATACAATATACATAAAGTTATTTATTGATTGTTGCATAACTTGAGGATTCGAGCCTTTCCATTAAATCTGACTACATTAATGGAATAGAAAGTTACAGTCCTATTTATTACAGTAACATAGGAGCAAAGGTGCAATAACTTAAATACATAAAACATACTACCTATTACAGAGTCACTCCAATACTTAAACGAGTCTTCAAACTCTACATAACACTTGTGATCATAACTATTAATTAGTGAAATCGTATTCAATATGGGGTTTCCCCTCTGTCCTTTTTTTCTTTAAGGATTGAAGATACAAATAATCAACTGTCTATAGGAGCCTGGTATAAAAACTACCACGATAATAGTATTCTAGGTTGGAACCATATCACTTTCAATAGAACCTGGGGTTATTTTCTTAACGCTGCAAGTTGGAACCTAAATACCTTTTCGTGCAAGGCGTTGTCCTAGATCCGAAGACGGTGAATGTTTAAAGTCCTGGAAGGAAATCAATAATTTATAATTAGTGATAAGATAGAGTTTAGCAGAAGTTAAATCTTGAATATAGAACAATTACCAGAATGAATTTATGAAAAGAAAATATTGCAGATCTAATATATGGACGTTACTTAGCTTGCGATTTGGGAAAACAAAGGCCTTTCCTTCCATTAGCGTCGATGAGGAAAATCGTCCATAGGCCCGAAGGGGAGGAGTGGGCCAAATATTTCTTGATGGGTACCCTCGTAGCATCAGGGGTCCCATCATTAGATTGGTAACCGAAAAGTTTTAGCCAAACATTTCAGAAAATATATAAACAAGAATAACCCTTTAAGAACTTAACAATCCGAGTGTTAAAAAGTTTGCACAGCATATGCATGATGAATAGGGATGTTCTATTACTCTCTGGCTGCTATTTCAATATTCTATATACATTGAAGGGAAATGCAATAACCAAGTTTCAAAATACAGCCATGGAAACTGAGAACTTTTAATAAATTTCTTGAATCAAGTCCAGACTATTTTACACACAGTGGCATCATATGATTATTACAGTGGGACCTTACGAACCCGAATGTATCTCATCCCTTAATGAAATTAGTAATATTAATGTCGACTGGACCGACTTGATCTATCACTAGGTTCGGATTACATATCCTAGAATCAAGAACCAATGATTCGGATTTTGGAAGAATTACAGAACTGTAGCTTTCCACGAAAAAAATCATTATTGCAAACATCCAACAGGAACACAAATCGTAACACCCTATTGCATGAGAAATACCCACTCTCGAACAAAATGCAACCACTTCTGGAGAAATCCGGATTTACCCTTTAGAATACAAATTATTAGAATCCCACGACCTTTCAGACAACTATCGAAATTACAGGAAGGTATCAAAGCTTCAAATTCATGCAAGAACAAGCTAGGGTTAGGACCTCTATCGAACAGATTGGAAATTTCAAACACAAAGTATGAGATTTTGAAATACAGGCTAAGAAAATACTCATGACTTTCTAGACAGTTAACGAATTAGTCAGAAAAAGAAAGAAGACATTATAGTGTCTAGTGTACACCACGTAAACCAAAATCGCAGAAAACTCAGAGTAACATAACAGAGAGTTATTCTACTTAGTCTAGGGTAGCATTCATATCATAGTCGCCTATCATTTTTATCCTTCACATGACAAACCCAACTCCACGATTCAGGACATGCACACCCAACCGATTTTCACGAGTAGCACTGGAGTGATTTTGCAGAGGGACAAAGCCGAAGAGAATGAAACAATGAACTATAGACCTGTCTCGAAACTAAGTAATAGTGATGGTTATGAGTCATGTACTCTACCATGTGATAGATGGGAGTTGGCATGCCTTACTTTGGACACGGTGGCCAGACAACAAGCCTCGGGAGGAACCCTTCGCTGACCACCATTAAATTACTGGATGGAGGTTTCATTTTAGGTCTGACATACCCTCTTTTGAATTCATGCCATGTTATTGCGAGGGAGGAAAACTCAGTTAGGGCACGATGCACATGACTATCAAGGTTATTCTCTCGTTCAGTTAAGGTGTAACTAACTGTCTGTTAACGTTACACAAATTCGGAAGGGTGATTGTTATAGTTGGACCCCTCAATGACGTCCAAACGATAACCAACTTCAAACTGTGCTGGTAATGAGCGAGAGTTTAATCATGATCGGATTCCACAAGGCCTATTTTTTTTCTAGTCAAAATAAACGTAAAGTCACCATTATGTTCAGACCTGTAACATTTTTCACTAAAGGCATATGCTTGCTGGAACTCGATTTCGTATAGATGCTTCTCTTATAAGTAGCGTTAATACTATTCAAGGAGAGGGTTGCAATTAATATTAAGACTTTGGTAAATGCCCAACTTTAAATGTTCATGCCTAGGAATGGGAAAATACTAAGGATCCTTGATATTATAAACGTTAACATATTTATATATATGGAAAGGATTATATATATATATATATATAATGTGTATATATGGAGATGTTATAACTTTTGTGGGTTATTATTAACCCTTCTTACTTAATTTAGAAATGTTAAGTAAAGTTGAAAGGATAGGATATAGCAAAGCCACCTTTAGATATATGACTATTGTATAGTATGAAATAACTCTGAAATAAAATCCCTTATAATGGCAGTGAGTTGTATCACTAAATGGAAACATAAACCCTACAGAAGTTAAATAGTGACGACAACTACCCACTTACATTATCTCTATGTCTTTTGAACAAGTTGTTTGAAGGGAAAGAGAATTAATGTCCCTGACGATTTTTTTTTTATTTGGTAAATTTGGGGAACATTACATATGGTATTAGAGAAAAAGTTATAGCACTAGGAACTTAAAACAGGGAAAAAATATTGTTTAGTACATGTTTTTCGGTTTGATGAAAAAACTAACAAAACACTTACTATTACAAATAGAAAAAATTTATTTCTGTTGTGATAATGGTAGTAGAGAATGAAGCAAAGATCATACTCGAGGAGAATCTCGAGCAAGGACCTCCTGAAGAACCTAGGCCGAGCAGTGTGGGAAGTCCAGCCACTCAGGTTCTGGAAACAATAAGGAACCTTATTATGGAATAGCAAGAGTTCAAGGCAGATAATGAGAGATTTAAAAAAGCACATGAAGACCAGAAGAAAATAAATGAAGTACTGTTGTGCAGCATCGTAACGAAGAAAATCCCAAAAGACAACGGAAAGGATGAAAAGGTCAGCAAAAGAACCTCCAAAAATTTTGGCCCTGAAGAAGAAAATGAGAACAGTTCTTCCGAAACAACAACAACAACAAAAAATAAAATAGCCATAGGAAAGAAAAGGAAACAAGTGGACCACTTGGAGGGAGAATTCAAGAAGATAAACCTATCCACTTTTGACGGGGAATCTAGAACAGGGGAAGAGGTCGAAGCATGGTTACTGGATATAAAAAAGTACTTTCAAATTTACAATTATTCAAGCAACATGAAGGTCAGAATGGCTATCTATAATCTAAAAGGAAAAGAGAGCATATGGTGGCAGGGTCTTAAGTTGGCCAAGGGATTAAAGGAAAAATAGATGGAGTGGTCGGATTTCAATAAATACTTTAAGAAACAATATTTATCAGAAAGTTAATATGAAAGAAAGACCAAAGAGTTTTATGAGCTACAACTCAGTCAAATGACTATGGATGACCCTATAAACAAAGTCCTGGAATTATTCAGGTTCCTACCTTATATCTGGGAGGATAAAGTAAAAATCCAGTGGTTCCTATGTTGCTTACAAAATTCCTATAGGGACATAATTGAATTTGATAACCAAAAAACCTTTAGTGAAGTTTTTAGAAAAGCTCGGATGTGTTATGACCTATACAAACAATGGTGTGAACTTCCCAAATCTTGGAAAGATAAGAAATAGAACCGGATGAACCAACAGAAGAAGGGATATTAGCCATCGCCTTTCTGGAATGCAACAAACAGATTTCCAAGGAAGGATTTTTAACTCTAATAACTAGAACACCTAAGGAGGAGGTAGACTAGTCAATCTGGGAACCAAGAATTTTGGGGATAGACCTAGAGAACCATTAAAATGTTAGGAATGTGGAGAACCTCACTTAAGGAGTAACTGCCCACGTTTAATTTCTGCAGCAAGGACTACGGTTCACAACCTGTAGGAAGCATCTATAGTGGGAGATGTGGGCAAAAGATTACAAAAAATCAATGCAGCGGTGGACAACCGACAAGCTGATCATTAGTCCACGTTAGTGGAAGTGGAAGGTAAAGTTAATAATAATCGTATTTTTGTTTTGATTGATTCGGGAGATACTTTGAGTTATGTTTCTCCTGGTGTAGTAGATACAAACAAGATTAAGAAAGTAAAACATACAAAATCTTGGCTATTACAACTAGCAACATGAACAAAAAGAAAAGTAACAAATTTCATTTCTGACTACGAACTCAGTTTAGGTGGTCAAAACACAAAGCTAAATCTGAATATTCTACCGTTAGGGTCTTATGATATAATTATTGGAATGGATTGGTTAGAGAAGCATAAAGCAATTTTGGATTGTTATGAAAAATCACTTAATTACAAATATGGAAATAACACTGTTAGGACAGTACAAGGAATACGAAAACCAATCTCAGTTAGGCAGAATTCAACAATGCAGTTTAAGAAGTGCATGAGTAAAGGTTGTCAGATTTATGTTATCCAAGTGACAAATCTGTTGGAAAAGGAAAATAAACCTAGCCTAGAATATTTTTCCGTCTTGCATGAATTCATAGATTTTCTTGTAGACGAAATACCTAAATTTCCCCCAAGAAAAGAGATAGACTTATCTATCGATCTGCTGCCTAGTTCAACCCCTACATCTAAGGCACCCTACAGGATGAGTTTACTCGAATTAACAAAGTTAAAAATTCAACTACAAGAACTGTTGGACAAGGAATACATCAGACCAAGTGTCTCACCGTGGGGAGGACCAGTCGTTTTTGTTAAAAAGAAAGATAGAACTCTAAGGTTATGCATTGATTACAGACAGTTAAACAAAATGACTGTTAAGAACAAATACCCATACCTAGAATCAATGATTTTTTATAAATTAGATTTAAGATTTGGTTATCACCAGGTCAGAATAAAGGATGAGGACATAAGTAAAACAACATTCATAACAATATATGGACATTATGAATTTGTTGTTATATCATTTGGTCTCACTAACGCGCCAATAACGTTTATGTGTTTAATGAACAACTTTTTTAGTCAGTATCTCGATAAGTTTGTCTTGGTATTTATTGATGACATCCTAGTATATTCGAAAATGGAGGAAGAACACAAAGAACATCTAAGGGTAGTATTGCAAACTTTAAGAAAACACAAGTTGTATGCAAAATTTGAAAAATGTGACTTTTATCAAAGGAAAATACAGTATCTAGGACATGTAATATCTGAAGAGGGTATTGCAGTCGACCCAGATAAAATAAGAGCCATCATGGAATGGCCTATTCCCAAGGATGTAGAGGATATCTGGTCATTCATGGGAATCACCGGGTACTACCACATATTTATAGAACGATTTTCTAAAATTGCATACCCTATCACCTCCTTACAGAAAAAGGGAACCAAGTTTAATTGGTTGCAGAAATGTCAGGATAGTTTTAATAAGTTAATAGAGTTGCTAACAACCGCACCCATTTTAAAGGTAGTAGACCCAGATAAAGATTTGACAATATGCATGGATGCGAGCAAGGAAGGTTTGGGAGGTGTCCTAACTCAAGAAGGGCAGGCTATTTTCTATGAGTCATGAAAACTAAAAGAACACAAACCAAACTATGTCACTCACGACTTGGAACTAGCAATTGTAATCCATGCGTTAAAAATGTGGTGACACTATATAATGGGCAAAAAAATTATGTTGCTAATTGATAACAATGGTGTGAAATTCTTGTTTAGTCAACCAGATCTTAATGCAAGGCAAGCAAGATGGCTAGCCTTCTTGAGCGAATTCGATTTTGAGGTATGACATATCAAGGGTAAGGAAAATAAAGTGGCAGATGCCTTAATTAGAAAAATTCATGGTCTGTTTGAGATAAACGTTGGCAGGGTAGAAAGCGAAATTGAGAAAAGAATAAAGGATGCAAGTAATAATGAGGAAAATACATGAAAATAGTGGCAGATTTACAAAATAATGCAGAAAATTTAGACAAAACAGATCTGAGTTTGGACAAAAATGGATTACTAAGATTCAAGAATAGGTTGTACATACCAGATTCTGTTGAATTAAAGCTAACAATCTTGGATGAGGTACACAAGAAACCATATTATGGTCATTCGGGATACCAGAAAATGGTAACAACATTGAGGAATTTGTTTTATTGGCCTAATATGAAAGGCAAGACAACATAATAATTATCTAAGTGCCTAGATTTCCAATAGGCGAATGTTGAACACCAACATCCAGCCGACCTGTTGCAACCTCCACCTGTACCAGAATGGAAATGGTAGACTATATCACTGTATTTTATCACAGGTTTCCCTAAAACTCAAAAACATAATGATTCAATTATGGTAGTAATTGATAAGCTTAGCAAGTCTGCACATTTAATTCTTGTGAAATCTATTTATAAAGCTATTAACATCGCTGAAATATTTATGAAGGAAATTTTTAGACTGCATGGTATTCCTAAAGTGGTGATTTCGGATAGAGACATCAAATTTACATCTACGTTTTGGAAAGAATTGTTTGCGGGGTTGAACACTAACTTGAATTTCAACACAAGCTACCATCCACAAACGGATGGACAATGGACAAAACAAATCATGGAAGATATGCTACTAATGTACATAAGGACGAAACCAAGTAAGTGAGAGGAATACCTACACTTGGTGGAATTTGTGTACAATAATGGTTATTAGACATCGGCTAAGATGATCCCCTTCGAAGTACTATACAACAGAAATTTTACAACTTTGATCAGCTGAGATAACTCAGTTGACAGACTCATGGTGGGACCAGAAATTCTCCAGGAAATGGAGAATACGGTAAGGAAAGTACAACAGAACTTAAAGGAGGGACAAAACAAAAAAAAAAGTTACGCAGATCTGAAAAGAAGGCACCAGGAATTTCAAGTTGGAGATCGTGTGTATTTAAAAGTCAAAGAAAGAAGAAGTTCATTAAAACTAGGGAACTGTTCAAAGTTGGTGCCCAGGTTTTGTGGCCCTTTCGAGATCTTAGCTCGAATTGGACCTGTGGTGTACCAACTTGCACTTCCTACAAATTTGAAAGTTCATAATGTATTTCATGTTTCCTTGTTAAAAACATATGCCCATGATCCTGCTCACATGATCGATTGGAACATGGTGCAGGTGGAACTAGAAGGCGAGTTCCAAGCGGAACTTCTACACATTTTTGACAGGAGAGAAATAGTACTACAGAACAGAGTCGTCGCACAGGTAAAAGTGCAATGGAAGCACTTTAGTCTCGAGGAGGTCACTTGGGAATTGGAAGAAGATTTGCAGAAATATTATCCAACCCTGTTCCGAGAAAGGAAGGAACACTGAGGTCAGTGTTGTACTGAAGGGGGAAATGATGTAATATCCCCCAAAATAAATTATTATTAAAGTCTGTATGCACTTAGAAATTTCTTTCTGTTTTTGGAAAATTCAAATTTGGAAAATTATTTCCATTTATGACAATTCCAAATTTAGAATTTGGTTAATTGTAATTAATTATTTTGACTGTTGGGCAAAGATTTGATTTTCCCAACCAACTCTTTGACTATGACACTTGTAAGAGACAAATAATTTTTATATTAATTGCTGAGGGACAAATGGAACAGCCAGGTTGAAATCAACTCACCATGACTCCATGAGTGGGGAACAGGCTTGAACTACCTCAGGGCTGAATTTGACAAGTGTCAAATGAGGAATTTGGCTATTGGCAGCCCCTGAAATTCAAGGATTTGCAAAGCTGTGAAAATTCCCAAAGGGGGAAAGACCTAGGAAAAAAATGATTTTGCATATATAGCATATGGGAGGAGGTAGGACACTGCCTAGTATGCTAGAAAAATACTATCACTTGTTGTTATGAGCACTAGTTTCTGAGTGTGAGGCAAGGAGAATTTTATGATCTAAAAAGAGGACTATAGCTAAGGAGGATTTTTGGAGTTCTCCCTCATGGATTCATGGTTAGACTAGGGGGTGAATAGAGCAAGTAGATTGGTTGTTCTGTTCTATAGTTGTGTGGAACTTGGTTGCTCCATTTGTTGTTTCAGCACTTTGTTCAAATACGTTCATCTACTCTTCCCTGGTTGAATGTTTTATTGATTAATAGCTGGTAGAATACATTTACTTAATTCTGGATAAATGTCCTATTGATTAATGGATGATAGAATACATCTACTTGTGTTGGTAGAAATAAATTAATTGTGGAAAAGCTTTTACAGTTGAATTTATTCAGTGAGTAGAGTTAAGAGAGCTATTGTGTATGATAGTTGTTAGTGATTATGTGAAAGTATCTTATTCAAGTGACATACTCTCTGAACCGCAATATGAATATAGATTCAAGTCTGAATATTCTTAAATATTTATTATAGATTGTTGTAGTTTGAAGAATATTAAGTACAAACCTTCAGGAAATCTATGTATACTTTTATAGGTTGTAAAAAAATCTACACAGAACAGAAGCATTATCATGATAAGTATAAACTATGCCATTTCTATATATATATATATATATATATATATATATATATATTCGCTCAAGGGATATTTAAATTTTACAACTACCCAACAAAGTTTTTGAGTGATTACCAGAATAGAAATATATATGTATACATATTGTTGCATATACAGAGTTTCAGGGTTACATAAATATCCAATATACAGAAAGTTATTTATTGACTGTTGCATAACTTGAGGATTCGAGCCTTTCCATTAAATATGACTAAATTAATGTAATAGAAAGTTACAATCCTCTTTATTACAGTAACGCAGGAACAAAGGTGCAATAACTTAAATACATAAAACATACTACCTATTACAAAGTCGGTCCAATACTTAAACGAGTCTTCAAACTCTACATAACACTTGTGATCATAACTATTAAATAGTGAAATCGTATTCAATATGGGGTTTCCCCTCTGTCCTGTTTTCTTTAAGGATTGAAGATACAAATAACCAACTGTCTATAGGAGCCTGGTATAAAAACTACCACGATAATAGTATTCTAGGGTGGAACCGTATCACTTTCAATAGAACCTGGGGTTATTTTCTTAACGCTGCAAGTTGGAACCCGAATACCTTTTCACGCAAGGCGCTATCCTGGATCTAGAGATGGCGAATGTTTAAATTCCTGCAAGGAAATCGATAATTTATAATTAGTGATAAGATAGAGTTCAACAGAAGTGACAACTTGAATATAAAACAATTATTAAAATGAATTTAAGAAAAGAAAATATTGCAGATCTAATGTATGGACGTTACTTAGCTTGTGATTTGGGAAAACAAATGTATTTCCTTCCATTCACATCGATGAGGAAAATTGTCCACGGGCCCGAATGGGAGGAGTGGGCAAAATATTGCCTGATGGGTACCCTCGCAACATCAGGGGTCCCATCATTAGATTGGTAACCAAAAATTTTTAGCCAAACCTTTCAGAAAATAAATAAACAAGAATAACCCTTTAAGAACTTAACAATCTGAGTGTTAAAAAGTTCACACAGTATAAGCCTGACGAACAAGGATGTTCTATTACTCTTTGGTTTCTATTTCAATATTCTATATACGCTGAAGGGAAATGAAATAACCAAGTTTCAAAACACAAACAAAGGAGCCGAGAACTTTTAATAAATTTCTTGAATCAAGTCCAGACTATTTTACACACAATGGCATCATATGATTATTACGGTGGGACCTTACTAACTAAAATGTATCTCATCCCTTAATGAAATCAGTAATATTAATGTCGACTGGACTGACTTGATCTATCACTAGGTCCAGATTACATATCCCAGAATCAGGAACCAATGATTCAGATTTTGGAAGAATTACAGAATTGTAGCTTTCCACAAAAAAAATCATTATTAAAAACATTCAACAGGAACAAAAATTTTAACACCCTATTGCATGAGAAATACCCACTCACGAACAGAATGCAACCACTTCTAGAGAAATCTTGATTTACCCTTTGGAATACAGATTAATAGAATCCCACGACCTTTCAGACAACTATCGAAATTACAGGAAGGTATCGAAGCTTCAAAGTCATAGAAGAACAAGCTAGGGTTAGGACCTCTATCAAACAGATTGGAAATTTCAAACATACCGTATGAGATTTTGAAATACAGACTAATAAAATACTCACGACTTTCAAGATAGTTAACGAATTAGTCGAAAAAATTAAGAAGACGTTATAGTGTTTGGTGTACACCACATAAACCAAAATAGCAGAAAACTTAGAGTAACATAATAGAGAGTTATTCTACCTAGTCCAGGGTAGAATTCATATGATAGTCATCTATCCTTTTTCTCCTGTGCATGATGAACCCAACTCCATGATTCAGGACATGCGCACCTAGCCAATTTTCATGAGTAACACTGGCGCCATTTCACAGAGGGACAGAGCCGTAGAGAATGAAACAATGACCTAGAGACCCGTCTCAAAAATGCGTAATAATGATGGTTATGTGTCCTATACTCTACCTTGTGACAGATGGGAGGTGGCATGCCTTTCTTTGGACATGGTGGTCAAATGCCAGGCCTCGGGAGGAACCCTTAGCAGACCACCATTAATTGACTGAACAGAGGTTTCATTTCAGGTCTGATATACCCTCTTTCAAATTCATGCCAAGTTATTGAGAGGGAGGACAAATCAATTAGGGCACGACACACACAACTATCGAGGCTAGTCTCTCATTTAGTTAAGGCGTAACTAACTATCTGTTAATGTTACACAAATTCGGAAGGGTGACTGTTATCGTTGGACCCCTCAACAACATCCAATCGACAGCCAACTTCAAACTATGCTGGTAATGATCAGGAGTTTAATCATGGCCGACGTCCACAAGGCCTATTGTTTGGCCAGTCAAAATAAACTTAAATTCACCATTTTGTTCAGACCTGTAACATTTTTCACTAAAGGCATATGCTTGCTAGAACCTGATTTCGTATAGACCCTTCTGTTCTAAGTAGCGTTAATATTATCCAAGGAGAGGGTTGCAATTATTATTAAGACTTTGGTAAATGCCCAACTTTAAATGTTCATTCCTAGGAATGGGAAAATACTAAGGATCCTTGATATTATAAATGTTAACATATTTATATATATGGAAAGGATTATGGAGATGCTATAATTTTTGTTGGGTATTATTAACCCTTCATACTTAATTTATAAATGTTAAGTAAAGATGAAAGGCTAGGATATAGCAAAGCCACCTTTACATATATGAATATTGTACAGTATGAAATAACTCCGAAATAAAATCCCTTATAACAACAATGAGTTGTATCACTAAATGTAAACATAAACCCTGTGGAAGTTAAATAGTGACAACAACTACCCACTTACATTATCTTTATGTCCTTTGAACAAGTTGTTTGAAGGGAAAGAGCATTAATGTCCCTAACGAATTTTATTTTTTTTATTTGGTAAATTTGGGGAACATTACAGGTGCCACGGACCTGGGTCCAACTCTTTCGGCGTTTGGCGAACGTTATTGTTCACTATGGTAGGGCCAACAGACCCCGTGCTTAGCTAGGGTGTACCACTTACGTGCCAAGGGCACTATTTTGTATATTTTTGACTGCATACACCCTGTGATGTATACAGAACATATATTTTTGAGGCATTCGCACCCACCTATATACTCTCACACTTTTTGATATATATATATATATATATATATATATATATATATATATATATTTATATATATATATATTTACATCTTTATGTCTTATGGATCACATTTTTACAAATGTATGTACATGTGTATGTGTGTGCAATATGCCAATCTAATACTTGATTAGCTAGAGTATCTATCATTTGATTTAGTCTCCTAGGAACATGGATATAAGTAATGTAATCAAAGCATCGTTCTAAGAGACGTACCCTAAGGAATCGTCAGTGTAGAGTAGGATCATAAAAGCGGTAAACCCCATTTAACTGGGACACAACCAGTTGAGCATCTAAGTAGACCCAGAGGTGAGAGATACCATGCGACAAAACATCACGAAGAAACTCTATCACTACACTGTACTCGGAGACATTGTTTGTGGCATCACCTAGACAGATACCTCCAAAAGATAGCAACTGGCCTTGAGGCATAAAAATCACCCAAGCTGCGGAAGAAAGCCTCCGAGTGTGTCATCTAGTGTCGTTCGCAAACCCAACGAGCATCTCTGATTCACTTGACATATTCCATAGTGAAAAATATGACATCAATAATGACACATCCATAAAACAAAAAGACAAAAAAATAACTTTATAAGAACTATACATATGTACAAGAAGTCACCCAAGGCGACCCACCTATGAGTAATACTTCTTGAGGTAAAGCCCATTTATAGGATTCGCCAAAGCATTTCCCTCAAAGTCAACCAAATGATAAGTGCCCTTATTTAATACCTCCTTCACAATGAAAGGTCTGAACCACATTGGTTTGAACTTGCCTGCCCCCAGGGGATCCTTATCTTGGTCGTAGACCAGGACAAGGTCACCTTCGGAGAAAATATGTGGACGAACAGGCCGATCATACTGACACTTGACTCGTTGCTTGTGAGCCTCATTAGCCAAGGTTGCGTCACGACATTTCTCATCAAGCGGCTTGAGATATAATAAGCGTTCCTCAAGCAGTGAAATGTCTGGCAATAACTGTACTTCCAACTTTAGAGATGGGATCTGGCACTCTATAGGCAAGACTGCTTCTAGCCCGTAAATGAATTGAAAAGGTGAGAAACTGATGGCAGTATTTATAGACGTTCGGTAGGCCCATAATGTCGAGTACAACATCAAATGTCAATTTGACTTGGCAGAATTGATTGTTCACAGTAGAATGGTCTTGAGGGAATTATTCATAGCTTCCACCTGACCATTTGCTTGTGGTTAGTAGGGTGATGAATTTTCTTGCCTCAGCCCAAGATTTGATGTTAACTCAGACATCATTTTATTCTAAAATTGATTGCCATGGTTAGTGACAATCTCATTCGGGATGTCGAACCTTGCTATTATCTTATTAAAAAGAAAGAGAGTTGTTGTCCCTCCATCATTATTAAATGTCAGCATAGCTTCAACCCGCTTTGTGAAGTAGTCTACTGCTACGATGATATAACGATACCCCCTAGATGAGGTCGGGTGGCATGTAGTAAAATCAATCCCCCACTTGGTGAAAGGACCAACAATAATGATGAGAAACATTGGAGTGGGATGTGCCCTCATCTTCTGAGAGAAGATCTAATAGGGGTGGCACTTCTTGACCGATTCAACGCAATCCTTGATTAACGTTGGCCAAAAGTAACCAGATCGTAGAATATTTTGGGTTGTTGCCAACCCAGGAAAATGACCACCACATGCTCCAGTGTGGCAGTCGTTAAGAATGAGTTCCGCTTCTTCATGAGTGAGGCACTGACAAAGGATGCAATCTACACCTTGAGGATACAAAGTGTCATCGAGTATGAGATAGTTTTTTTCCTGATGGCGTATATGTCAAATCTCATCGCGAGAAGAAGAGGTGGGGTACTTCAAAGTCTAGAGATAGACTAGTATATCTCCATACCAAGGGTCCGAAGATGTGATCATAAAGATAACTCCTTTAATAGGGGATTCTTCGAGCGTAACATCACTTTATTCGACCGTGTTATCATCCTGTAATTCCCAAGGCTGAGGAGGAAATTGGAAAGGGTAACCAAAAAACCACTTTAAGTCTTAGATCTATCCCTCCAAGACTCAGAGAGGGATCTCTCTGTATGATATAACTTTTTTTGTGTATGAATCTTAGGCTAGCTATGCAGAATAGGATTTGTTTTTGAGTTGAGGTAGGTGCAAAGAAGAGGAACCATGGGGAATGGAGTTTGTGTCAAGTCTGAGATCAAATGCAGATCTATAAGGTACCTTCACAGAGAAAGGTAATGACAACGTTGAGAAAATAAATTACAATAAAAAAACATTTAAGAATTTCGTTATTGTAATATCAGAAGAAAAACATTTAGATTTTTAAAATCTCGACACAGAGTATCATGGATAAATTATGCATTGCACATCCTTTTAAAAATCAGAAAGAGAGTAACATAATGATAACTGAGCCAAATCACATTCAACGAAGAAAGAAAACTTCACCAATGTCAACATGCAAGAATCCTATGAAAAAGTTCCTTTATTTTTGGTGGATTAAAAAAATATTACAGAGAATAGCTTTCCTGGGTATTGAAATTACATGAATAAATAGGAGATATCACCCCTCAAGTTTTGGAAGTCGGATTCAACCACCTCGGCCAAAAATAGAAATAAAATCCCTAAAAAATCTTGAACTGTCCGCCATGAAAGACGACCCGAACTGCTGAAAAAAAGGGGTCAACTCAGACCTTTTTTTTCTCCTCAACGATGACACCTGTGCACAAAATGGAAGAGGTTATTGTATATTATCATGTTTTGGACAAAAACCTCTTTCAGTGTTTTCAATTTCATCTCCAACTCACCGAAACAGATCCCGCAAACATGATTGAAACAGGAGAAAATGGAAACCCAAAAATGGGGCTCAAATATGGCTTCGATTCTCCTTGATGGTGGCACTTGTGAAAAATATGGAAGAGGTTTTTGTTCCTCAGCCCATTATGAACAAAAAACTCTCCCAGTTTGTAAAAATTAGTTTCCATTTGCCTGGAAAACACCTCAGAAGACGACTGGTCAAGCTAGATAAAATGAACAGTTTTAACTTTTTTGGGTGGGTGGTTTTGGAGGGCAGAGCGGTTTGGTCGGACTCCCCCTGAGGTGGTAAGTGGTATTTGGAGGGGTGGTCTGAGTTCACTAGAGGGTGACAAGTGTCCATCCCAATTCCATTATCATACCCCATTGAGGTGATGTGACATGAGGGAGGGGGGGTCTGATATGTACGGGGAGAAGGTAGGTGGGTAGACTTTAGGATCGATGTTTTAATTTTTTAATTTTTGTTTTGTTTTTAGTTTAATTTTATTC